>ML373219.1:0-64455 GCA_005239525.1 Nicotiana knightiana | reverse complement strand
TTTCCTTCTCTTCAATGGCTTCGTCTCTTCGAATCCCCCTCTAAGTTGTGTTTTTGGGGTCTATTTATAAGTTTAGGACAAACCCTAAACGTGTAGGAGACTTCTATTTCAACCGGGAAACACTTAAACTCGTCAAAACTCGAAATTGACCAGAACCAGGAGACCAGGCGTTTTGGCTCTAAGGCCTGGATAAGGCCAGGCCAGGCCTGGCTTTAGGAGGCTAACGCCCCCCTAACGCCAGGGCTAGCCTGGCTTTAGAAGGAAAACGCCTGGATAAGGCCAGGGTGTTCCCTCTTCGCCTCTCAAGCGTATTTTCGACGTATTTGCATCCATTTAGCTCGGTTTCCATCTCCAATTCACCTACATATGAAATAAACTCCATTAAGAACATAAAAAGTGTATTTTTATCATTAATGCGCATAAAGTGTAAGGCATATAACATGTTAAACTATGAATTCTGGCCTCGCATCAGATACTCGAGGTATAACTTACTTTCTCTCAGCTTGCCTCATAAACCTTATAGGAGCATAAGGATAGATTCCTCTCAACCCAATTAGCACTAGATGAGGAGCCTTTCTCGACTTGATGATGAACTCGCTGCTAGGGAACCATTCGAACATCCAATGCACCTTTTCATCAATCAGATTGCTGAAGAAATGCACCCAGCTCACAGCGTTTCCTGGTTGTGCAAACGTGTTTGGGATAAAAGTCATTCTCTTCGTATGGTGATAGGCTATGTGGTCATTCCATGGTCGTCGCGGAAGTTCTTGACGGTATTCACCTCTCTGAAAGTGTTTTAACAGCCATACCTACAACAACAGATTGCAACCCTCGAAGTGCCCATACCCTTTTTTGCAACGGTCTAAAGCCCGGTACATCTCAGTCAATATCATAGGGACAATGGTGTAAGTTTGGCCCTCAATTCCCTCTATTAAATTCCTAGCGACCATAGCTAGGCGAGTGTGGATTCTTTCTCCCTTCATTGGAAATATCAGCATCCCCAGAAAACAGATAATGAATACAAAAACCTGGCAGTGAGTCCAACCCAAAGAAATGATGGCAAGTTCGTATGGTAAAGGCAATATGACTTGATGTGCCCATAACGCTCATAAAGAAACTCAAATGGTATATAAGACTTCTTTAGACAGAGTAACCCATCATTTCTTTTGAAACCCATCATTTTCAAGAATCATCGGGAAGTGCAGTTTTTCGGTACCAACAAACCAGGCTATCCCATGGGAGTCTAGTGAAGCCTCCTATTTCTTTTTAAAAAGGAGTCATTTCTATGTCGCCAAAACGGAAGACGGCTCTCTTATCATCCCAAAACATGTTAGTGACCTCAATTAATGCATTATTTTGCTAAATGTCTAATACAACAACAACACCATACCTAGTAAAATCCCACTAGTGGGGTCTGGGGAGAGTAGAGTGTACGCATACCTTACCCCTACCCCGAAAAGGGTAGAGAGGCTGTTTCCCGGAGACTCTCGGCTCAACAAGAGAGATAATAATATCATAAAAGAAACAAAATAAAAGGCATGTAACAACAAAAGATGCCAGAAAGAAAATAACAACAACGAATAAGTGAAAGGACAATAACACAAAACTATGCAAAACACCAATGTGAACACAACATAGACCGCTACCAAACCTAAACAAAACTCTATCAGACTACGTGGTACAAAGAGGGAAGAACTCACGACTACCCTCTAGCCTACCATCCTAATGTTCGACCTCCATATGTTCCTATCAAGAGCCATGTCCTCAAAAATCTGAAGCTGCGCCATGTCCTGCCTCATCGCCTCGCCCCAATACTTCTTAGGCCGCCCTCTGCCTCTTCTCGTACCTACCAAACTCAACCGCTCACACCTCCTAACCGGTGCATCTAGGTTTCTCGTCCGCACGTGTCCGAACCATCTAAGTCGCGCTTCCCGCATCTTGTAGTCCACGGGAGCCACGCCCACCCTTTCCCGGATATCTTCATTCCTAATCTTATCCAGCATAGTGTGCCCATACATCCATCTCAATATCCTCATTTCTGCTACTTTCATCTTCTAGATATGTGAATTCTTGACTGGCCAACACTCAGCTCCACACAACATGTCCGGTCTAACCACCGCTTTATAGAACTTAACTTTTTGTTTCAGTGGCACATTCTTGTCACATAGGACTCTAGACGCTAACCTCCATTTCAACCACCCCACCCCAATACGGTGCGTAACATCCCCGTCGATCTCCCCATCTCCCTGGATAATTGACCCTAAGTACTTAAAACTTTCTCTCTTGAGGATGACCTGTGAGTCAAGCCTGACTTCCACATCCGCTTCCCCTGTCACGTCGCTGAACTTACATTCCACATATTCCATCTTAGTCCTACTCAACTTGAAACCTTTAGAATCCAGGGCTTACCTCCATACCTCCAGTCTCCAATTCACGCCTCCTCGCATCTCATCAATCAAAACAATATCATAAGCGAACAACATACACCATGTCACCTCTCCTTGAATATGGTGTGTCAGTGCGTCCATCGTCAGAGCAAATAAGAACGGGCTAAGCGCAGATCCTTCGTGTAACCCCATAACAATCAGAAAAGCTCTGGGTCACCTCCCACAGTCCTAACCCGAGTCATAGCTCCATCATACATATTCTTTATCGCCCTAATGTAAGCCAATGGCACACCTTTCACCTCCAAAGGACGTCCCTAGGAACCTTATCATATGCCTTCTCTAGGTCAATAAACACCATATGCAAATCCCTCTTCCTATCGTTGTATAGTTCCACCAACCTCCTGATAAGGTGGATAGCTTCCGTAGTAGAACGACCCGGCATGAACCCGAACTGGTTTTTTGATATAGACACCGCCCTCCTTATCCTCCCTTCCATCACCCTCTCCCACACTTTCATGGTATGACTTAGAAACATGATATCCCTATAATTGTTACAATTCTGGATATCCCCTTTGTTCTTGTACATCGGAACCATTGTACTCTACCGCCACTCATCAGGCATCCTCTTTGTCCTAAAGATAACATGAAGCAACCCAGTCATCCACTCCAAGCCTGATCTACCCGCATATCTCCAAAACTCTACTGGAATATCATTTGGTCTGGTCGCTTTACCCCGACTCATCTTACCAATTGCACTCAAGGCCTCCTCAACCTTAATGCGCCTACAATACGTTAAGTCTCGGTGACTCTCGGAGTTCCCCAATTTCCCTAACACGATGTTTCCATCCCCCTCTTCATTCAGAAGTTTATGGAAGTACGACTGCCATCTTTGCCTAATCTGGGCCTCTTCCATCAATACTCGACCGTCCTCGTCTTTGATGCACCTCAATTGATCCAGGTCGCGAGCCTTCTTCTCTCTTGATTTGGCCAACCGCTTTCTTGGCTTTAACTTTACCTTGGACCACGTCATTCCACCACCAGTCGCCTCGGTGCCCGCTAGAGTAACCTTTCAAAACTCCCAACACCTCTCTTGTTGCCTCCCTTATACAGCTCGTCGTCGCCGTCCACATAGCGCTAGCGTCCCTACCACTCTTCCAGGCACCCATATTCGTCAAGCGCCCCTCCAACTCCTTCGCATTATCCTTAGATAAAGCTCCCCACATGATCCTCGACTGACCCCGTACAGACCTCTTCTTCCTCTTCATCAAGATACCGACGTCCATCACCAGGAGCCTATGTTGAGTTGCGAGGTTCTCACTCGGGATCACCTTGCAATCCTCAAACAACCCCCTATCACTCCTCCTGAGGAGGAGATAGTCAATCTGAATCTTAGCCACCATACTCTGGAAAGTAACCAAATGTTCTGCCCCCGTTCCTATCACCAAAGCCAAATCCACCGTGGACCTCACCAAAGCATCATTGAAATCCCCTCCTATGATAGTTTCTCCGTAGGCGGAATACCCCGCACCACCTCATCCAACACCTCCAAGAAGCACCTCTTAACCTCTTCGTTCAAGCCTGTTTGCGGCGCGTAAGTGTTAATGACATTCAGAGTGCTCCCTCCAACTACTATCTTAATCGCTATCAATCTTTCATTCACCCGTCTAACCTCTACCACCGACTCTCTAAGACCCATATCTACCAAAATTCCCACTCCGTTCTTGCCCTTCACGACTCTGAAGAACCATAATTTATACCCGTCTACATTCCTCGCCTTCGATCCTACTCACCTAGTCTCCTGCACACACGCTATATTGACCCTCATTTTCTGGAAATATTCGCCAGCTCTATAGACTTACCCGTCAACATCCCTATATTCTATGATCCAGTTCTCAACCTACAGGCTACCTCGTTCCCTTTACCCCCTTTGGGCCCCATCTCACCCCCTGACCCTTGCCTTACCCCCTCCCCACAACCCGACCTCCCCGAGGACATGACCTCACTCTTCCATTACAAACCACAGTCTTTATACCTACGAAGGTGTAAAAAATGAAAAGGAGAAAAAACACCACACAGAACAACAAAGGGAGAAAATAGTACCTTTAAGCCCACTAGACTGACTAGACTAGTACGAAATACTACGGCAATAAAGTAATTAACACATGAGACAGAGAAACAGGAGGGGAGAGGTACCAATTCCCGCAAATATAACCTTGAACTCTCGACTTGGTATACTCTCGATGCTGCGAAACTCGGTGTATAGTTGCTACTCTACTACTTGTGCGTGTGCACCTCCCAAAAGTGACACCTGCAAGACATGCAAACACCCATAGAACCAAGAGAATAGAGGGAGAAAAAAACCTAGAAATGAAAACCACTATCTTCTTCAAATTAAAATCCCTTTTTTTATCTTTTGAGATCACTTTTAAAGAAGAGAAAAAACACCCGAAAATGAAAACCAGTATATTTTGAAAAATAATCCTTAAAAGCAGAGAAAAATACCAAAAAATAAAAATCAATAATCGTTGACACTCTAAAAAAATTCAAACTTCGAGGACTCTTTTTACATGATTTTTGTCACTTGGTCAGAGATTTTTCCACCAATCCAGCAGCAAAGGTAGGATATTTTGAACCATGCCGAACCTGGTACTTCGTGCCTCATTTCTGCAAAACAAATAAAGTTAGCCCTTTCGCCCTCCGGATTTGGCTATTTACACATTAATGATCAACATATTGCCATGTTTTCTCCAAATAATGCACAGGTGACATGGATTACGGAAATCCCGACGGACTTTGGACAAGTCTTGCCTTAGCGGGTTATCACATGGACAGCGTTCTAACCCATACTAGGTTGGACATGATGCATGCACAGTTAACATTAGAGTAGGGTTTCTAGAAGAGTCTAGATCGGTACCCTCAAGCGGACAACTTGAGAGGGAAAGGCACGGAACACTCATCAAGTGCCGATATGGTATTAATCAGGCACGAGTGGAATATGATGTGGAGCATGATTTATGCAAAGATAAAACAACATGTTGTCAAATATTTTGCATGATGAAAGCAGTAAATGCAGTATTAAAATAAAAGTAAAGACATGAAAAGAAAGGAAAACAAAAAGAAGTTAGTTCGTGCAATGTGGAAGTTGTAATAAAGTAAGTGGGGAGTAAGGATGGGGAGAGACATGATGTAGCAATTTTAGAAAAAAGACTTGGAGCAAATAAGTATGACTAGAAAAAGGAAAACGCATGTTATAGCCAACTTGAGCAGGGATTTGCATATTAATGTGAATTCAAATAAAGGGAGAATATGGGAGAGGGTGTGCATGCAACAACAAAAGGGAAAGTGGGAGAGGGATATTCATGTAACAACAAAAATAATAAAAGGCAAGGAAACATGCTTATCAGAGAAGACTAATTCATATAAATCAAATCGCTATGGTAAGAGCCTAAAGATCCCCAGCAGAGTATCCATGTTGTTGCACCCCTTTTTCTCGCGAAATCGGGTTTCGACATGTGACAACTAATTTAAGGAGGTGTTAAAAGAGGAGAGTCGCCACCTAACGGTTTTAAGGTGCGTTAGGGCACCTATATGCATATGACTTGATTTTACTAGTTTGCGTCACCAAAGATCGGGTAAGGGCTCAAAATTACCTCGAAGAGAAGGTGTTAGGCACTCTTTGAGGTCCACAACTGTGGGTCCCGGCCGAACTCGAATTATATGAATTATTCAAATAAACAAAAACAGAGAGAAAACAAGATTTTTGGGATAATTTATTATTAAAAGACTTTGAGTAAATACAAACACTTGACTCAAAGAAAAGATGGGGGTACTAAGTTTTTTAGCCTAAAGGATCACCCCGTGCAACATAAATAATACTTCATAACTCCCTCAAGATGGGTTGTTACTCGTATTATTCAGCCGGCACAGACTATCATCTCCTGCTACCCGATTACTATCTTCAAAAGTTTTTACCTAAAGCGCACTAGTTGATTCTAATTAGTGCCTTATGCGTGCACTACCAGTCCCATGCCTATGGCCCAGGAGGCATTTGGACCTCTATCTTGGGTGGTTCTAGACTTAATGATACGCCCAATTTACACCTTAAAATAGTGTAAGCGATCGATGTCAAATATAGTAACCCAACAAGGTTGGGGTCGAATCCCACAGAGAACAATATGGAGGCGACTAGGAATGCAAGAGAATTATCACTTATCACGCAATGCCAAACAAATAAGATTTTGGTTTTGAAAGTTGTTTATAACTAAATGTGAAAATATAAACTAACCTAGAAAGCAAGTAAAATAATCAATGGAAACAATTATGAATGCTTCGGGAATTACACTCAAGTAACGATCCAATGTATTTCACGAATTCACAAATATGAGCGAGTTTATGTTAATTAGCGACGGATAATAATTCTTAATTAGCTTTTCCCAAAGACTAACAAGACATACTAATTGAATTATTCCTAATCCAATCAAGATATTAAGCACACCCGGATATGGCTACAAGTATTTCAATCCTATCCCTAGGTAGAATCTATAAAATGAGGGTTAAAGCCTCAAGTTCTTGTTAATTAATCTTTCCCAACCCCAAATTATCTTTTCCAAAATTAATTCGGAGTTAATGGGCGAGTCCTAGGGTTAGCTAATCTCTTTGGAAACATTAAATAACAAGAATAATTAAAGAAACAATAACTCACTTCATAAATATAATAAAATCATTGAATACATAAGCACAACAAGGTATTTAATCCACACTTTAAATATGTAAATTTCCATAAACAAGATTCAAGTGTTGGAAATAAATACTACACATTTAAATATACAACACAAAGCAAGGAAATGAGGAAACAAACACAAATGGGTAAGAAAACCTGCCACAAGAGTGAAATCTTCAAATTCCAAGTGTGTGTACAAACCCTAGCTTCACAAATGTTTTTTCTCTTCTTCTCTACTCAAAAATATATTTACAAAGCCCAAAGATATACCAAAAGATCTGCCCAGTCGTGTATAAGAATGGTTTGGGGATAAAAATGCGAAATGCCAAAACTGCCCAGAATTCACCCAGTTTCTATTCATCGCGATCGCGTAAAAACAGTTGCGATCGCGAAGGTTCAGGTTTTAGATTTCTGCGATCGCGTAAAACTCTTTGCGATCGTGGTTCACATTCTCATTGACTTCTGCGATCGCGGACCAAGCCTTGCGATCGAGAAGAGTATCTGGCTTCAGTCATTTTTCATCATTTTTGCCTATTTTGACTTGGTTTCTTCCATTTCTTCTCCAAATCACATGATACCTGAAAATTGCCAATAATCCTTAGAAATTGCCCTAGTTTTCTATCAAAATTATACCAAAGTCTAAATATTGAGAGGAGATAAGTTGGTAAAATACCAACTCATCAAACCCCCAAACTTAAGCTATTGCTTGTCCTCAAGCAATGCAAAACTAAGAACACATTTATGCAAATCATCACTTAATCCCCATGGCATACCAAGTGTCATTTCACGTCAAAAAGGGTCAATTCAAGCTCAATCTAATGACTTTGGTTGGTACCAACAATTAATCCAAGGCATATGAATCACTAACCTTTTGCACATTTTGTTTCATTTTCAAACAACCACATTCATCAAAATAACAACCAAGTCATGACACTAAAGATTCAAAATTTGCCTCTCCATCACTATTTTCTTCCCTCGCTCATTCCTCCCAATTAGAAATAGGATTAAATTCACACTTCGAGTCTCATGTGCCCTCACACTTTAAGAGAGAATCCCAAACTCACAAATTACTTTCAAAACATAGAAGGGAATTAAAATAGAATATTCAACTCTCTCTCTCTCACAAAGATATTCAAATGCACACAAGTGGTACCATAGACTTTNCCCTCGCTCATTCCTCCCAATTGGAAATGGGATTAAATTCACAACTCGAGTCTCATGTGCCCTCACACTTCAACAGAGAATCCCAAACTCACAAATTGCTTTCAAAACATAAAATGGATGTCAAATAGAAGACTCAACTCTCTCTCTCACAAAGATATTCAAATGCACATAAGTGGTACCATAGGCTTGCCCTTTATGTATTTCTCCACTAATTTAGACATACTTGGTTCAAAATCAATTAAAACTTGAAGGGTTGTAGTTTATTTGGTCAAGGTGTGGCACAAGAATGACTCAAACCTCCATAAGCACTACACTTTTTTCTACAATTAAAGTCCCCTTTCTTCAAGAATTTTCCACCCTTTCTTCTCTTCTCTTTTTTTTTTTTTTTTTTTTTTTTGTTTCACCTAGTCTTCCATTTATTCAAGCCCTTTTTTGTTTTTTGTTTTTTGTTTTTCTTTTTTTACAACACTTTTCGCTTTTTAAGAGGCCTCCATATCACGACTTTATCAACCTCCACCCCCAAACTTAGGCTTTAAGCCTATATTCATACTTTCAATCACTTAGGGAGGTAGGGTTTCACAAGAATATTTTGTAACATGGTTGCCAAAGAAAAATTAAAAGGCTCAAAAGGGTTGACCAGGGAAAATATTTATGGGTAGGAAATTTTGGAACAAAAATGGTTCAAGAAAGGCCTAACATCATTTTTCAAACCAAGTTAATCTATGATTTCGCCTTGAAGCACATTCCGGGCAAGTTCTAGACCAAAAGTGATACAAAAGAACTTCACAATTAAAAACTCACCACACATGGCACATGAAAACTCAAATGGAATACAAATCCAAAATCCAATTAGAACTAATGAAACTCAAGGAAGTCACATGAAAAAGCTATTTAGTGAATCAAAGAGCCAAAATTAGAATCTAAAAATCACAACAAGGAACATTCTTATTATTTCATATATCTCTCTCTATATATATATAATTATTTTATTTTATTTTATTTTATTTTTGTATTTGAAAGCTCAAAATTTTCATATGCCAAGGTTTAATTGGTACCAAACAAGTCACATGTTAGCTTATGGTCACGAGATTACGCCCCACAACTCAATTTATTAACAACTAGGAAACTAAAATAAAAATATTATTTACACAAGACTAATCCCTTAAGAAAGTTGTCACGCCATCTATCATAGGGAAAAGTCACCCGGTTCAACGAAGATAATTTTCTTGGAAAAGAACCGAGATAGAAAGAAAAACCAAGGAATAATACTACTATATTTAAACAAAAAAAAAACAAGAAAACTATAAAAAGAAAGAGAAAATGTTAACTTAACAAAATATCATTAATAGACTAAAACATCCACCAATCTACACAAGTTCATAATCCACCAAAAACAAAAATTCATATTATCCACACAATCATATAAGGGCCACCCCCAACCGAAAATATTGCATTGTCCCCAATGCAACTATGCAAGATAAGAATAAAATGAAGGGGGTGCTCCCTGGGTGGCATCACTCATCACTGGAAGAACTGGGAGATGCAAGCTCGAAATCCTCATCCTCAGCCTCGTCCGGGCCACAGAATTTCCTCAATGTGCTCATGATCTTGGTGAGGAACTTGCTCTTCTTCTTCTCGTGCTCCCTATGCTTCCGTTGCCTCCTTCAATATTTCCCAGCTTGAATTTGATGGCCTGCTACTCCTTGGCAAGTTCGGAGACAGTCGGGAGCCTTGCCTGGCTAGCTGAACCTGCAGAAGTGCCCTCCTCGGGTGGTGCAGAAGAAAGGCCAGCGACAAGCTTATGGACCTGTGTATCCACTCTATAGACCTGTCTAGAAATGTACCTGAGAGTAAGCGGCCCCTACTCCAGTGGTGTGATAACTGTGGAAGTCCCAGAGGCAGCTGCAGGATCATCAGATATATCAATGGTGCCCGTGAACTGGCCAAAGGTAGGAGATGATACATCAATCATCCGCTTCTTCTGCGCATTTCCAGATCCCTTTCTCAATAGCGGGTGGATGAGCTTCTCCGAATTCTTCTCCTTTTATGTGGGCTTTGGCACCAACCCTGCATCGTAGCATAGCTGGGTGATCAGGGATTGAAAGAATAGGCTCTTGATCCGCTCTGCTACCACCTCTGCTATCTCATCGGCGATGATCTGTCCTACATTCACCGGGATACCCTTCATGATAGCACATATCACTCTCGCCTTCTCAATTGTCACCTCAGTCTCATTTTTGGAAGGGATGATGCAAGCACAGATGATGGAGAGCCAAGTCTTGTCCTCCGCAATGAATTCGGAAGACTCGATCCTGGAGTGATTCTTTATCCAGTTGGGCACCTGTCCACCATGCAAATGATCAATGTACTACTGGGTCCCCAAATCTTGGGCTCTATCTCGGTACACCTGGTTGTCAGCATTGGGGAGATTATAATGTGCATTGATTGCCTCTGGACTAAACCGGATTTCCTTTCCCCTGACAGTAGCCACCAACTCATTGTTGAAGTTCGTCTTTACGGCATTGGCATAAAACTCTCTGACCACTTCATGGTTGGTTGGCCTAGGCTCATCTGCAAAACAGATCCATCCACTCGTAATTAATCTCCCATGGAACTCGGGCCATCGGTCGTCAAGGTCGGCCAGAAGTATTCCTCTTTCCCTAATCATGCTTTTGGATAATTGCTTGTCATATCGCTCAGATCATATAAGGGAAAAAAAGATGGAGGCATCATAGTAATCCTCTGCGGCATCTTGTGCAACGGGTATATAATCATTTTCAGTTGGTGTTGAGTCCATTTTGAGAGTGCAAAGTGCCTACAAAAAGAGAAATTATGTCAAACAATCATATGGGCACTTAAAGCAATGCATTTAGGGGTAATTAGGCCAAATAAACCATTCAAAACTCATTTGGAACCATATTTTGCAAGGCTACTGGTTTTCTGCCTGGGGAGTAATGAACTGCAATCGTAGAAGTTGGCACGCGATCGTGGAGAGTAAAGGCATTAAAGCCACGCGATCAAGAACCTATTCTGGCGACCACGAGAGAAAATAAAAAAGTCCCAGCTGATAAAGCTACGCGATCGCGGAGGTTTCTTTGCGATCGCGATGGGAAGCAAAATTGTGCAACAACTGGAGACTTACGCGATCACGAAAATGGGCCTCGCAATCGCAGCAGTTCGTCTCCTTCGCCTAGCCCCAAGCCTTTCAGGCATTTTAACAAACAAAATGTGGGTTTCTTTTTACCCAGCAATTGTAGACCACCAACCTAATACTTTTCACCCCAAAATTTACACACATGCTCACTTATTCACTCAACCAACCTCACCAGCAAGCAAGCACGCAAAGAAACTCAAAAGGACAAGATTTGATAGAGAAGATAAAATTTCAAGCCCTCGAATTTTGGAAAGAGGGCTGCCCATCTCTGATTTACCACAACAATTTAAATTAAATTAAACATGGGGTCAAGAATTCACATACTTGGGGAAAGAATAAGGAATGCAATTGAACCTTGAAGCAAAATTGAACTTTGGGCGTGTTTTAGGAACTTAGGGTAGCGGGGGAAAAGATTTTTGTTTAGTTCTGTGTTTTAGCAAGAAATGAGTGTTTTCAATTTCTTCAGGCGTTTTTTACCTAGAACTTTTACCTGTTTGTTGCGATCATGGTCAGAATGATGCGATCGCAGAGAGTGTTTTATCTCGAAGTGTGCGATCGCGATTGTATTCCAGCAAAGGCGAAAAGTAAGAAAATTTGTACTCTGCGCGATCGCGTACTGAAATCTGCGATCGCGATGCATTATATTTTTCTGAGATTTAACTGTGAATTTGCGATCGCATTTTTGGTCTCAAAAGTACATCTGCGATCATAGAGTTGCTTGTAGGCATCGCATACTTGGGCAGATTGCCCTAGTGAAATTTTTGTCCCTCTTTTGCACTGCGTTTGGCCACCCGGCACTCCTGACCTGCTTAATTCAACTCCGAAAAATGTGAAACTTGGCAGATTAGTTAGAAAAAAATATAATAAGCTATTCCAAAAAGAAAATTTCAAAAGTGACCAAAATTTTTGAAAAACTATGGGTTGCCTCTCAGCAAGCGCCGCATTTAACGTCGTGGCACGACGCAAATCACTTTACCACTTTTCTCGCCACTTGGATGATATGAATTGAGCACCAAGCTTGGAATCAAGCTTGTGACCTCGGGCGGTTGGGGTGGTAAATAGATGACCGAGCCAAGCCTTAAATTTTTCATTTTGCACTTCTTGGCTCTCATGTGAGGAATGTCATTTTGTTTTCTTGTTTCCTCAAATTGCAAGATGTATGGTAAGAAATTTTTCTCCTCGCAACGCTCCATTGACTCGTGTAGTTCAACTTCCGTTTTACCACACAATTCCAATGTTGAAAAATTCTTGGAATGTGCCTTCAAACCTCCAACTTGCAAATTTTTCCGAATTTTGACATCCTTATTTTCCCCCCGAATAGAGTCAATTTCAACCAAATTTTCAATCACCCCGGTTGACTCTAATTCCATATTTTTGTTGGCATCACTAAAACACATGGAGTCAGTTGGCGGATGTTCAAGGCTTGATTCCTCAAAGTAAAACTCACTCTCACCCTCAGAATTGGACCCTTCTTGGCTTCCATCTAAACTTTCAACTTGAGAGGCATGGTGAGCCTCCATTAATGCTTGCATTTGATCCTCCAAAGTGCGGACGTGCTCATCATTTTGAGCCACTTCATGCTTCAATTCCTCGAGTACAAAGTTGTGTTTTTCCTCATTTTCAAGAACGGCCTCCAACATGAGCATTATCCTCTCATTTTGAGCATTTGAGAGTTCTTCTTGGTTTTGTTCAAGTACCAAGGAAGAATTTTCAACTTCAACCTCTAAGGAAGGTTCTTGGTTATCACTCACCTCCAAGGCTTTTTGAACCCTCGAAGCTTCAATCATAGCATCCATTTGTGAGTGCAACCTTTCAAGTGTCAAATCATTTTGGAGACTAGTCTCCAAAAGTTCTTCCAAGGCATTTTGCTCAAGGTTCCCTTCTTCAAGTAGGCACTCCAACATGAGCTTGAACTCTCCATTTCTACCATGATCACCTCCCTCCACTGCTTCACCCCTAAAACTTCCATCACAAAAAGTAGAATCATCATAGTAGGGGCTTGGGGAAGGAACGGACAAACATACACAATCATACTAATGACCATTTTGGCAACCACACCTATCACAAATACTCCACTCATGGGTTTGAGATTGTGCGCACAATCCATCCCCAGGAGAATTTAAATAATTTTTCCACGAGTGTGGTCCTCCACAATAAAGACAAGGGTCATCAAAGTATGAACAACTACCCTCCGACCAATTTTCATCATATGAAGCCCTAATTTTTTTTTTTATGAAAAACTAAGAAAATAAACAAGAAAAATAATTACACAAATATTCACAAGTTTGAATCAAAGCACTTATGCTTACTTCTCAAACAACCTAAATTACGCCAATTATTCCCCAGCAACGGTGCCAAAATTTGATAAGCTCAAATTACACCTTAAAATAGTGTAAGCGATCGATGTCAAATATAGTAACCCAACAAGGTTAGGTCGAATCCCACAGAGAACAATATGGAGGCGACTAGGAATGCAAGAGAATTATCACTTATCGTGCAATGCCAAACAAATAAGATTTTGGTTTTGAAAGTTGTTTATAACTAATGCGAAAATATAAACTAACCTAGAAAGAAAGTAAAATGATCAATGGAAACAATTATGAATGCTTCGAGAATTACACTCAAGTAACGAACCGATGTATTTCACGATTTCACAAATATGAGCGAGTTTATGTTAATTAGCCACGGATAATAATTCTTAATTAGCTTGTCCCAAAGACTAATAAGACTTCCTAATTGAATTATTCCTAACCCAATAAAGAGATTAAGCACACCCGAATATGGCTACAAGTAGTTCAATCATATCCCTAGGTAGAATCTGTAAAATGAGGGTTAAAGCCTCAAGTTTTTGTTAATTAATCTTTCCCAACCCCAAATTATCTTTTCAAAAATTAATTCGGAGTTAATGGGAGAGTCCTAGGGTTAGCTAATCCCTTTGGAAACATTAAAGAACAAGAATAATTAAAGAAACAATAACTCACTTCATAAATATAATAAAATCATTCAATACATAAGCACAACAAGGCATTTAATCCACACTTTAAATATGTAAGTTTCCATAAACAAGATTCAAGTGTTGGAAATAAATACTACACACTTAAATATACAATACAAATCAAGGAAATGAGGAAACAAACATAAATGGGTAAGAAAACCTTAGCCACAAGAGTGAAATCTTCAAATCCCAAGTGTGTGTGCAAACCCTAGCTTCACAAATGTTTTTTCTCTTCTTCTCTACTCAAAAATATATTTACAAAGCCCAAATATATACCAAAAGATCTGCCCAGTCGTGTATAAGAATGGTTTAGGGATAAAAATGCGAAATGCCAAAACTGCCCAGAATTCACCCAGTTTCTATTCATTACGATCGCGTAAAAACAGTTGCGATCGCGAAGGTTCAGGTTTAGATTTATGCGATCACGTGAGGACATTTTGCGATTGCGTATAATCAATTCTCTATCTTCTGCGATCGCGTGACCATTTTTGCGATCGCGTAGAATATTTCAGAGCTGGTGTAATATTCCTTTTCTGTGATCGTGTAAAACTCTTTGCGATCGCGGTTCACATTCTCATTGACTTCTGCGATCGCGGACCAGGCCTTGCGATAGCGAAGAGTATCTGGCTTCAGTCATTTTTCATCATTTTTGCCTACTTTGGCTTGGTTTCTTCCATTTCTTCTCCAAATCACATGATACCTGAAAGTTGCCAATGATCCTTAGAAATTGCCCTAGTTTTCTATCAAAATTATACCAAAGTCTAAATATTGAGAGGAGATAAGTTGGTAAAATACCAACTCATCACTTAACCTAGGCTGCTCAAAATGTTAAAACTAGGTGACAGATCAAAACAAATAGGACGGAAATTAAATCCATTTAAAGGCTCAGATTAGCCTCCCCAATTAGACAAACAAATGCACGCGAGCAGATTTTACATATTAGGCAGTTGACAAATGAATTAAGAAAAAATATAGTCCTTAAATCTTATAGTCATGGCTTCTATGATTCTGAATTTTAAACGTACAGGCAGTGTTGTTTTCTAAGGACAACGTATTTTCAGCTCGTAAGTATTACAAATCCTATAGGCATAATCTCTAAATTGATTGCGCAATAAGATAGTGAAATAGTTTGATAGTTCAAAATTGCCAGCCTCTGATTTTATCAACATACTTTCTAGGCGAGCAACATAAACCTATAGGAAGAATTTCTAAAAATTGGAAATTGAAACTGGTTTTATATTCTTTCGTTCCTATAGTCATGCTTTCTAGGAGAACACTACGATGGGAATAACAGTAATAATAGCCAATTCAATTATATTCCTATAGGCATGATATCTATGTGAATATTATGAAGAGGAGGTAGTTATTACTCGACGTGATCCTATGGGAATGGTAACTAAGATAGAGCAAATTGAACAAATAATCACTATGTTGCACATAATAGGAAGGTAATAACATGTGGGAGTGGAACATGTGCAATATTCGTGTCCTATAGGCATGTTATCTAACAAACATATATAAATAGAGTATGTTGAGCAAAATGAAACACTCAGATCCTATAGGTATGATTTCTATCCTTTCATGCAAACATTAGAATAGACACGTTTTCCCCAACTTCACTAATACCCCAATTGTTATTACAGAATTATTACAGGCCCAATAATGAATAAAATGACAAAGTGACACAAATAACTATAGTAGGCCCAAGACAGGCCCAAAAGGTACCCAGCCCTGCCAGGCCTTCAACTAAGCTCTTTCTCCACACAAATCTCAACATAGCCCAGAAAACATAAGAGAAGTCAAACCAAACCCAACAGCCATGGTTTGATAATAGGATCTAGGAAAACAATCACTTATGTAGGCAGAAAGAGGGGAAGAATTTAGTAGTCAGGAACATGGCCAAAGAACCTCAGGCCCTAGTGTGTCAGAGTTCACAAGGGTCTCAAGGTAGACCCCGAGCAGTGCTCACACTAGGGAGGTTAATAGAGAAAGCTTTAGTGGCCTTGGCTTTCAGCCAGCCAAGAATTATAGGTTTAGAATTGGGTAAGCAACCAATGAAAATAGTAGTCAAGTAGTAGATTTTGAAGGAGTGCATTTGCATTTTTTTTTAAACAAGCATAAAAATGATCATATAATAAACACATCAACACAGAGGGTACACAAACTCAAGACAGGTTAATGTTGCAAGTCCATACTTAGCACACTGAAGCAGGGTACATTTATAAGAAGCAAAGGAGGATCATGGCTTTTGGGATTATACATTAATAAGTAAGGGAGCATCAGACAAGTAAGACAAACAATTAACAATAAAATAACAAATTCAAGTCTAAAGGATCAAATGATGCTAAACATCAGGGATTAGACAGTGCAACTTATACCAATGAGGCAAGTAGAATAAGATGTTATAGGGTACACAACTTACGAAAACTAGCCTGATAGGTTTCACCTAATTGCTAAGGTACAAAATTGAGCAAGGCAAGAATATATCAAGTGATAGAATGATCATAGAAGTAAATCTCAGCTAGAGTGAGGGTTTTATCATAAATTAGGGCATATCACAGAGACAAATCAGTTACATAGGAGTTCAGGACAAGGCAGAAAATACACGGATGTCACATAACCAGTGTAGACATTGAGTACCAATATATTAGCTAAACGAACTCCAAAATGTCCAAATTGCCTAAGTTAAACACAAATACATTTAGAACTAACAGTTTAGGCATGAGCCAATGCAATAGATGTTCATATCATAGGCAGAATCACACATAGAGAGAGTCTAGAAAATACATTAATTCATGCAATTTCATAGGCATGGATATACTAATTAGAACATAAGAGAATGAACATTGCAAAGGTTGAGAACTAACCAGTTATTGATCAACAAGTAGACAAAAAAGAAAAGAATAGAATCGCCTTGAATGTTAAAACATCAGTATGACCTAGAACCTTAGATGCGTCAAGTTCCCAAGGGCTTCAAGAAACCCAGGGCAATGCTCACACCCGAGGAAGGTCGAAAAATGGGAAATCCGGTGACCTTGCCTTTCAGCCGGCCGACAGCCAAAATAGAATAAGAGAATAAATTAACAACGGGGTGAAAAGCCTTAGTTTTTAGTGGAGATTTTTAGCATTTCCAGTATGTCTAAGAGGTAATGGGGGGTTTATATAGTAGTCAAAATCGAGCAATAACAAGGAAACATAGTAACTTAAGCAACAAACAAGGAAAATAAACATGCAAATCGATCTGAAAATCAATTTTAGAGACAGATCTGTAAACCCTAGTTTTTATGGAAAGTGAAAATCAGTAGAATCTAAATAAAAATCGATCTCGCGCAGTAGCATTGAACGTATATAGACAGAATAGCGCTCAAAATCAGATATTTGAACCATTTTCGTTCGATTTTGGAAAAGATATGCTTGCCCTATTTAGGCAAGCACTTAGGTAACACCACAAGAGAACAACCAGTACCAAAAGAGGTCCAATATGGCAAGAATATGACAGTCGAATCCCATATTTGGTGGGATTAGGAGAAGGATTTAGAGGGGGGGCGGTTAGGGTTTAGTTGAAGAAGAAGGGAGGTTGAGAGTGTTTAGGGGCGGCAGGTTAGAGGGGAATGGTTAGGGTTTGGGGGTGACGGGATAATTAAAAAGGGGGATTAAATGTGGGTCGTTGACCTTAGAGATCAACGACCAGGATTTTAAAAGGGGTTGGGTCGGTTGGCGCGCGACCGAGTTTTAGATTAGTGGGTTATTTGGTTTGGGCTTGGGTATTTGAGCTAGGTGTTTTAGGGTTTTGGGCTATTCATTTGGTCCGAAATTGGCTTAGAATTGGGCTAGTTTTTAAATACTCAATATTCATCAAAAATAATTTATAAAAAATAATTAGTAACTAAAAAAAATATTATTTGTGCATTAAAACAATTAAAAATAATAACTTAGCATTATAAAAATATAACAAAAATAATATAATTATACAAGAATATAGGCTATTATTGCAAAATTGTGCAATTAGCCTAAAAATGCAAATGCAATTATAGAAAAAATAAAGTAAAATATCATAAGACATACATATTGGTGTAAATAATAAGTTTGGATGATTAAGTCATCAAAAAATAATTTGAAGGATAATTATTGGATATTTATATGATTAAAATGTAAAAAGAAATTAATATAGAGCTTCTAAAAATCATGGAAAACTATGAAAAATTATGAAAAATGCTTGTATAGGTTTGTAAACTAAATGATGATGCAAATATGCTATTTTGAAGGTATATATACATATTTTTTTAAATGAGAAAAATATTGGGTATCAACAATGACGAGTGAACATATCCAATCTGATGTAAATCTACTGGCAGACCTCAAGCCAATTTTGCTTATCCCATACTGGGCTAATAACCTTCCAAGGATCCACAATAACCCGATTCATGACACACACAAACAGCCGTCCAATCCAGAACAAACCCCCACAGTCCACAACCAAAGGAATAGAGCGCCATTTAGGCATAAATTCTCACATTAGCGACAGTATCAGAATCTCCATACTTGGTTTCAATCCTTAACAATCAGGTGACTAGCATGTCACGCTTATACAAATTTCCCCGTGGGATATGTTCCCACGATCTTCCGCACCAGATAGCAAAATTTGCACCTCTACACCACCAATCGTAGAAATTCTGTAAAGCCAACCAGGAGTCCGCTAATCAATACACCTTGCCTCTCACCCCGGACACCATTCTCAGGCGACACTAAGATATTGCCAACTTTCTCTAAACATCTGAAATTTTCCCTGCTCATCTGAGCTAGTGACATTCTTGTCAACATCGAACCTCAACCTTGATCCTCAAATTCCAATTCCCATGTCGCCCACTGCACCTACCATGCCGTTATGCGAGAGTACAAGAATTTCATCATAACTCCTGAACAACCAATAGAATAAACACTCCATTGTCTAGAATCCCTTTCACTCCACACATTTTAGAGGAACGATGGAAACGTGCAACTGAATTCCTATAGCCGTAGAAAATACAAACCTCAAGTTGTAGTCTAGACCATCATAGTTCTTCCGGGATCCATCTACACATAACAAGGCCATTATAATCAAATACCTTCATATCAATCAAATTACGGTGGTTATCAAGTCCGCATGTACAGCCACGCATCACCTGTATAGCCTACATAACAAATGAGTTGATCATTGCCACAATCAAGCTGATTCAAACCATTACTAACCAACCCAACTTCTTCCAATTTACTCTTGACTTGCCTTAGAAATAATAATAGCTCCATTCAAAAACATAACGAACTCGATCAACACTCATCCCAAGTGAACCGAATCACGAGATCACATCGTCTCAATACTCATGAATCATCTCCTACCCTCCTCATGCGCACAACAGCATCTCCAGCTGGTATACCCATTCTGAAAGACCTTTCGCGAATCCGAAGCTAGTTCTCCAATTCCTCCAATACTACTCCGCATACCTGATGATAACATAGAAAATTCCCCAAGTATTCTTCAGACTCTGCTGTAAAATCCCGGTCTTCAGCCACACAACGAATCCAAAATTCTTAGACACCGTGCCTACATCCTTGAACCCATTAAAACCACTATTGAGATTCACCCACTCTGACCTGGTCCCAAATATAATCAAACTCCAACGCACTGTTAGCACACAAACACCCTCTCAAAGAAGCAACCCGCTGAATTTTTTTCCTTGTACATCACATCCACAAGAAGCATAAACTCAGAGTCTTCTCAAAACCTGCATATATATCAAAAAGGCAAAATGTAGCACACATTTGTCAAGTTCTTTGCTCAAATTACCCCTGATTTTTTCCTTTCTTATCCATAATCGATCCACTAATGCAACGACAATCAAAAACTGCACCAGCAGACAACCCCGCGATCCAATCGTAGACAGGGGGATCCCCCACTTATTTTTAAGCTACCATCACATAATGTAGAGCCCACAACTATTCCTCCTTCTCAATTACCATGATCTCGCACCGATAACCCGCCAAATTCCTCGAAATCTTTTGTTAATCTTTTCATAAAACATTCTGAATTATCATCCCACACTCCATCTCCTGTTAGGTAGTAAGTAGAACTCTTTGTAGAAACTTCATCAACATCACACAACCGCTAACTTGCTTACGGTAGATAACTCACCTGTGGAATTCCATGCCAACATCTTCCAACGACGCTACACTGGGTACAACTACCACGAACTCAGTAAACCCTCCTGAGCACATACTTGTCCACCAGTCATACAATTCTATTCATTCCCCACTGACATCAACTGAATGTCCGGCAATACGTTCCAAACTCGAAGTCACATTGCATCCAAAAGCGGTAATCAAGTTTTCACACCCCTCTTCATTTCAAGCAAACTCTTCTTTTCCATACTGAATCTTCCTCAGTGTCTTCCATCATAAATAAAAATCCGTGGACCTAGTCACTTCCTACCACGATTCCCCAAGTCGCTCTAAACTTTTCTCAATACATGTGTCTATCCTACCACAGAATGCATATGCTACTTTGTCACTCTCACTTCGGTTAAACCATCTATTTTAAGCAACTTCTCGACCTCAGCTTTTTATACTTGACCTGATAGTAATTCAACTAGCACAAGACATCTTCCGCCATGTCCTTCCTCGTACTTCGCTGCCCAAATGTTTCCTCAAATCAGATCCATACCTATAGAACATGAACTAATAAATTTCTACCAACTCTAAACCTTCTAGAAGATCATCTTTCTCGAGCCATCAATATTAGAAACACCAATTCGATTCTGAAACTGCTACACTCTGCTATCTCTGACAACTGCTTCTTAGGCATAACTCACAACACCCTGCCCCGAAGGCAAATCGGAGAAGACAATAACACCGGCGAACCTTAATGCGTTCAAACACGGATGACGACACCATGTCACAAATGAGAATCCCACCATGCTCAAAACATATCAAGTCTCTCTACCCATCAACCAAAGCCTGAACATCCATAGACCAATTGTCTTTTCCTATGCTGGAATTAAATGTCGAACCCCTAAACCATGCACTAAGAAATCCTCCTTTCGAGTCGTTCACTGCCTCGAAACATAAATAAGCACCCTACTATTACACCAACATTATGCGATAACAACGCATGACCAGAAATCTGTGCGTAGCCTCAAAACCATAGGAAATACAGATACTGAGCTGAGATGACAGAATATCCTCCCGCTAGGTAACGATAATAGCCCACTCGAACGCGCAGGGAAAATATCTTGCATATCATTTGTGGTACCACTTACAACTCCTCAATGTCCAATTGATACCAAGCATAAGATTGAGTAGGAAGGAAATAAAGGCATAAGCCTCAAAGGAATCAAACTGCACGCAAACCAAGAAGGGAAGCGCTCCTAACAATCATGTAGCCTTTCGAAGATAAGTATAGACATCTTTGTACCAATCTGCAAGACTCTACTAGACTTGCCCATGGCTTGTGAGACCCAAGTGAACGTAGAGCTATGATACCAAGCTATCACAACCCAAAATCCACTATAGGACGTGATGGCGCCCAACATCACCGTTAGGCAAGCCAACACTTAATTATTCATTTTATCATTTTTAAAATTGTAAGTCTTTCTTGGATAACGAGGTTAGTGCCATTAAAATAAATCGCAGTTACGTATAGTTTCATTAAAATGATAAGTAAAAATGAATCAGTGTAAAACAATCCATAACAAGTTTTAGAACACCCCAAAACCTGGTGTCACAAGTGCATGAGTATTTACTAAGGAGTTCAATAATAATAATACATCTGTCCAGAATGTTAATAAGACCGGATAAAATGAATAAAACGATGGAGACTTTGTGGACTACGATGCGTGGCCTGGAATGTATCTCACATAGAGTCTCTTCAACAGCTGCGCCTACGGGCCAAGATGATCACCAAATGAACCTGTCAGATCCTACACATTTAGTGCAGAAGTGCATCATAAGTACATAAATCAACGCGTACCCACTAAGTATTTAGCCTAACCCCGGAAAAGTAATGACGAGGGATCGACATCGACACTTACTAGTGGTCAAATAAATTAACATGATAAATCATAAACAGATAAGAAGAACAACAGTAGTAGTGAGGTAAAACTGTAACTAACACAATCTTCCAAAATTTCTTTCTAACGATATAAATTTCTCAATCTCGTATTCTATCTCAACAGCTCAGAAATATCAAGTGTCAATATCAAACAGATAAGGAAGTACCATACAAGATACAAGTCATCAGTGGAAGGAAGAACCTCGTGAATATTCAGATTGTTAGTGATATAATGCACGATTATGCTGAGGCCGACCTGATTCAGAAAGAATGTGATACTGCCAAGGCGATCGGCCCGATCCCATCATAACGTGTACACTGTCGAGGTTCGAACGGCACGAACCATAGATGCATCTATTATACTACCGAGGTGAACGGGACGCTCCCATGAGAGTGTGGTACATAATCATGTCGAGTCGTTCAGCCCGCTCCACAAGAAAGGAAAGGAATTATCAAATTACAAGACACGAGCTTACGACACAGTATATGAACACAAAGTGAGTATAACCTTTACCGTTTCTCAAATTACTTGCCAACAACTCAAGGTAATAAGGCTCGGCCTCACATATATGCATGTATTTCTAAATCAAGTTCAATTATAATTTCAATTAATTAAGCCAGCAGAAATGAATTAAAATATTTCAAGTATTACATGGTAAAGTCCTAAGTATACCCAGACATAACATGTTTTAGCTACGTACGGACTCTCGGCACCTCGTGCATGCGTACGTAGCATCCACAACTAATAGCACATAACAATTACATCACCTAGGGGGTTTCCCCATCACAAAGTTAGAAAGGAGACTTACATCGCTCGAAAGTTTCATAACCGTCTCCAATGCGACTCTAACACCTCAAACCGAATGCCCAACGATCCGAACTAGTCAAACAATCATGAAAAAACAATAAAAATATACTCCAACATCATAATTAATTTGTTTATAACAATTCCCAACTCCACTCAAAAAATCAGTAAAGTCAACCCTCAGGCCCACGTGCTCGAACTCCTAAAAGTTTTGAAGATAAACTTTACCCATAACACCACGAACACAAGTATATAATTTATTCCAAATTCCACGTCCAATTTCATGGTCAAAATCCAAAAATATCAAATTCTAGGTTTTCTTCAAAATCACACAATTTCAATAAATTTTCATGTTTAAATCCACATATAATCCATGTATTTCACTAACATTAGGTGGGAATTACTTACCTTGCAATAGTTGATGAAAACCTCCCCTTGAAGCTCTCCAAAAATCGCCCAAGCCAAGAGAGAATGAAAGAAAATGGGCCAAACCCCATATAAAAATCAAGTCTGCCCAGCGCTACCTCGCATCTGCGGTCCACTGGTCGCTTCTACGTCTTCAATCTCGCACCTACGAGAACCCAGGCCAGGTTGCGCATCTGGGCTGCCCCCCTGCAGGTGCGGTTCCGCCTCTGGGGCGAAATGACCGCTTCTAAGGTCCCAGCACTGCCCAACCAAAATCCGCTCCTGCGCTTGCATGGCCGCTTATGCAGCCCTTTTTCCGCAGGTGCGATTGCACCAGAACTCAGGCCCTTCAGCAATACAACAAAGCTCCAAAGTGATCCGCAACTCGTCCGAAACACACTTGAGGTCCCCGGGATCCCGTCCGAACTTACCAACAAATTCCATAACATAACACGGACCTTCTCGAGGCCTCAAATCACATCAAAAATCATCAAAACTATGAATCAACGGTCGAAACCTTTCTTTAAACTTTTAAACTTCGCCGAACGCGTCCAAATCATACTTAAACATTCCGGAATGACACCAAACTTTATGTACAAGTTATAAATCACGATATAAAGTTATTCCAAGGCTCGGAATCTCAACGGACATTGATAACACCAAAACCTACTTCAAACCAAACTTAGGAAATTCTTAAACCTTCAAAATGCTAACCTTGCATAATTAGAACCGAAATGCTTCCGGATTACCCGATACTTAACCTGAACATACGCCCAAGTTCGAAATCATCATATGAACCTATTAGAATCTTCAAATGCATGTTCCGAGATTGTTTACTCAAAAGTAAAATCTTAGTCAATCATTTCAACTTAAAGCTCCCGAAATTAGAATTTGTTTTCCAAGTCAACTCCGAACTTCACGAAATTCAATTCCGACCACACGTAGAAGTCATAATACCTGAAGTGAAGCTACTCAAAGCCTCAAACTTTTGAACGACGCACTAGAGTTCAAAATGATCGGTTGGATCGTTAAATTCTCCCCCACTTAAACATAATCACTCAGCCTAACACGAGTTATATACATATTACCGTGAGTGATTCATGATCAGTTACTTTTAACCGAGGTCCTATAGGATAATAGCTACTAACTCGATATGCGATCTTCTCATTTGAATACGGGATGACTTCGGACAGTATATAGTAGATAAGGCTTCATGAAATAAAAATATATATTTTGAAGGTTTTCCCATGAAAGAGGTTATAATATGTAGTAAAAACAATACGTTCATGACCATAGACATATAATTCATCTCAAGGAAGTGAAACTAATTGAAAATATGACTTACGAAGAAGGTTCAATATCTAATGTTGATAGACAAGTGTGATAACTAAGGTTGAAAAAGGTTGCTTCAGTAAAGTCTTGTGGCGCAAGCATCCAACAGAGGAAGCTATGTGTGAGTCCGAAATAGACATGCGAAGCAAGTGCCCTCAGTTATTTGAGATGTCAAGTACATTTTCTAGCTCGTTCGCGGATGAACACTTGTTTGAGTGGAGGAGAATGTAATAACCCAAAATATATTTATATACTAATTAAATGTGAGATTTAGGAATTTATTTTTATTGTAGTTATTGAGTCAAATATTAAGTTGTGGAAGAAAATTTGTTACTATACAAGATATGGTACTAAATAAGTGGTTAGCGGCTAAATTTTTAACTATACTTATATAGTTGACTTTGGTTATTTATTAAATGAATAAGCTTGGGCTAACCCCATTCTCTTATGGCTACCACATTATAGTGACCTAGTAGAAAATTAGCATAAGTAGTAGTTCTCAAATTTTGGAAAACGAAGAAGTGAAGTACTCTATTGGAGAATTACAGGCGGCGACATACAATAACACCGTGAGCTTCGAAAGTCTAGATTGAGGCCATTGGATTCCGTTTGGTTGGTGTTCTAGACGTTTCAAGGTTGGGGAGCTTCCCATTAGCGAGATAAGTGAGACTTTAAGCTTTGATGCTTGCTTTTCCAAAATCCATCTTGAAAATATGTTTTGTCTGCTTGGTCCATGTGTTGGGACGAGTGTGCGCTTGGCAGAATCGGTGGTCGTTGACCAGCCGCAAATATATATTATTTTGTAAAAAGCAAATTATTTAATAAGTGATTTATGATATGGTGTGATGTGGTGTAGCTCGTGCTATGGCGTTGGGTCGTTAGAAATTATTTTTTCGCTGCCGTAATGTATTTGGGGTATTATGTATGTCGCTGTGATAGATTTGGGGCATTGTGTATGTTGCCATAATAGATTTGGGACATTGTGTATGCCGCCGTAATATATTTGGGACATTGTGTATGTCGCTGTGATAGATTTGGGGTATTGTGTATGCTGACATGGACTCGTCGGGGTGTTTGGTTAATTTCCTACACTGTCGTTAATGACAAGTCCTTAGTGTATATTGTGTTGCGATATATATAGTGTTACTGTTGAATAATTGTTTGGGCCTTATAGAGTAATTATATGGTGAAAAAATTTATGTGCATGTTGTGTGTTTGCATTTTCTAACACTTGTTCCAGGGTTATTCAAAGTGACGGGTCAAGGATCTTACTAGGTTATATTTATGTATAACTCATTCCTTACCTGCATGTCTATGCAGATACTATTGGTGAAGACGGAGCTAGTAACTGACGAGTTCGCCATAGTTGATTCAATTATTGAGGTGAGCCGCTGCATTGTTCGTGAAAGCTGCCAAAAGAGTCTTTATTAATTATTCATATGATGTCTTTTGCAATTCTCTTAGATGCTCCATGGTCTAGTGTGGGATTTGGCTAGAGTTTCAGTATTATATTTCGAGATATTAATTGTTCGTGATGGTTATCATATTATGTGGATACTTATTTAATTAACCAAATGTTGTAAATTAATGGCTAAGATATGAAAGTATGATTCGCATGACGAGTAATGTGTGTTGGATGCCAGTCATGCCTAGAGGATAGTTTGGGACGTAACAACGTTATGCCATTTTTTCAAGTAAAAAAAGGGAAAGGACAGAAAGGAGGATCGGGGCTGCCAACAAAGGGTTAATTGGGCCGAGAACTCAGCTCACTTGATAGGTTTAGCCCAATACAACCAATATGTTGCATCAATGTGCTATAGTTTGGTCTATGGGTAAATATATTTTCTCTAATTTTGAAAAAAATTGGCTCCCATAGAAAGTGGAGAGAAAATATTTTTCGAAATTATTTAAATAATAGTTTCAACCATCCCCGCCCTCCACTGCCCCCTCCTATCCATTATATCACTAAAGTCGCTAATCTACCTTGATTGTTATCAAATTCACTGAACTATTGTAATTTTTTAGAAACAAAATTCACTTGAAAGTTATATATTCGGCATCGAAAATGACATGTTGTTGTCACTAACATGAACTATTTTGCATTAGAGCGTAAAATATTTTGGTGTTTCCTTTTTTAAAATTTTTTTATGGTTAAGACAAGCTGCAAATTTTTTAAATTTGTTAGATGTGGAAATTACGCGTCACTTTTGTAATGATTTTGAAAAATAAGTGTGAGTTTACTGTTACAAAGGGCAAGTTCACAACATGAAATGCTAACGATTTCCCCCGAAAGAGATTTTAGGTGCTATCTAGAGGACTACAAATTTTGATTCAATATCTGTTTGACCAATTTTAGCATACCGTAAGAATAATCGAAGTATGACCAGGACGACATATATTTAAAATGTGAAAATAAATTATTGCATAAGTATAAGATGAAATTGCATATAATAGATCCAATACGGTTGTGCTCTTCCCATGTCCCTCCCTCCTCCCCCAACAGAATTATCGTTTTTTCCATCGGAAGCTTAGAAGTTTCACCAATTTCATCAACCTATATTTCTAATGCGTGATGACGTGTATATCCAAAATCTTCTTGGTCCATGTGTCAAGATGCTACAGCTGGAAAAAGAACCTGATCCTACATGTCAAGAAGTAAGGCACTGATTGGCTCATGGCATATCCAAAGACAGATAAGGTGATCTTAGTGTATTCACTCTGCATCACAAACACCAGAAATTGCAATATCCACATCATACGTACCACAACACTAACTTATAATTTCCCCCACACTACTTCTATCACCCTTGCCTGAAACAATTTTCAGAAAGTTCACCAAAATGGCTCATGCTATGGCTTCAATGGGTGGCCTAATTGGTTCTTCTCAAACTGTGTTGGATGGTCAGCTCAGTGGCTCAGCCCGTTTGAGCACTGTTAGCACCAGCAGAATTGCCTTGGCTAGACCAGGACTCAGCATTAGAGCCCAACAGGGGTCTGCTGACACTGAAACTAGCCGTAGAGCCGTCATCGGTCTTGTTGCTGCTGGCCTTGCTGGTTCCTTTGCTCAAGCAGCCTTTGCTGCAGCTAAATCAATCAAGATTGGTGGCGCTCCTCCTCCCTCTGGTGGATTACGTAAGTCGTCTTGCTTTTGGTTAAGGTCTTTATTTACCTTTTTTCCTTTCTTTCCCTGGGGTGAATCAACATTTAGAGTCATTGGGTTCTGTTTTTTTCTTATAGATGTTCCATTTTTTTTTTTTTCAATTCAAATACGCATATATGTAGTTAAGGATTTTGTCGAACCTCTTGTGTCTAGTCTAGATCCGTCGCTGATTCCTGGAGCGACACAATAATAATATCGTAATAGATATACTTACAGACAATTGATAGCAAGATTCACATATCCGATCCAGGACAGAATGTAAGAGTGACTCTCCAATGTTGCATTTGAATTCATTTAATTTTTCTGTGATTAGAACCTTCACTGGACCGAGGAATAGATTAAGGTTACTAGATCATGTCATAAGGAGAATGCCTGAAGTAAATTATAAGAGGGAATTAAGGTTGAGAAAGAAAAGGAGAGGCTCATAGTAAGTAGTCAAAGATTTGCATTTGACAAGACTCTATTCCAATCCTTTTGAAGGGTCTGTAACTTGTCGCTTCTAATTTTTTATAATATTTGGTGAGAAGCGATTGTAGAAAAGCTTTAAACATTAAATTTGGAGCAGTGACATCCTTCCCAAATAGGGAAATGTGGAAAATTAATGGATAAGTGATACTTGAGATCTTGTACTAGTTCTAGTACTTGTGCCATGAAAATCAATAGCTGTGCATTGCATTTTACGAATGCAAAAAGAATACAATAAACCAGATGGATCTCTAGAAGTAGTTATGCATGGTTTCTCATCTTGGTAAAATAAGACTTATAGCAAATTCCAACAATCCAGAACTGTATAAAGAATGGTTACTAGAACTAGGAAAGATAATTTTAGTATGATATAGCATTTGGAATGTCTGTACTGTACTCATGCTGAGGAATTGGGTTTTGGCAGCTGGAACTTTGAACTCAGATGAGGCAAGGGACTTTGGTCTACCACTGAAGAAGAGGTTTTACCTTCAACCATTGACTCCAGCTGAAGCAGCCCAGAGAGTTAAGGATTCAGCCAAGGAGATTGTTAGCGTCAAGAATTTCATCGACAAGAAGGCCTGGCCATATGTCCAGAATGACCTTCGTCTCAGAGCAGAATACCTTCGCTATGACCTTAAAACCGTCATCTCTGCTAAGCCAAAAGAAGAGAAGGTAAAACTCCAGGACCTGACTGGAAAGCTCTTCAAGACCATTAGTGATGTAAGTCAAATCTCTACATGATATTCTTGGTTACGTACATGAAATTATGTGCATAGCAATCCAAAGGGTTGCTTATATTATTCGCATTCTTTTAACAATCTGTTCTTTTCCTTCCTCAGCTGGACCATGCAGCAAAGACCAAGAACAGCCCTGAAGCAGAGAAGTACTATGCTGAAACTGTATCTACCTTAAATGATGTTTTGGCCAACCTTGGTTAAAAAAGCTTTTTCTGTACTAGTATGTTATTACTTCCTGTAACTTATCGAATACTTCTTGAATCAAATTGTGAAGAATGATTTTGGAAGAATTGTTTAAAAATCTAAAACAATAAGTGCTGCACCTGAGAGCCTCACCCTAAAATTTTGACTGGGAGTTTCACTTTAATTGAGGTCTGTGACTGTGAGCAAAAACACAACAATGGTTTTAATATCTTCTCTGCTTCTGGGAAGCTGACATTTGCAGTTTGCCGAGGACATATATTATGAACATGAAATCGATGGATCAAGTACGTTGTATCAATTTCATGATCCATTAACTGTTTTAACAAGTATATATGTCGGGTGGAATCCAGCAACCAGTCTTAACAAATTCGCAAGGAATAATGTAGGAACCATTTCAGCAGTCCAGAAAAAATTACATTAGAGTCAAGAAAAAGTTACAAACAAAATAAAATTCAAGAAAATGTTACATGAAACATTAGGAATTTTAAAAAGGAATATATGGTATCCGTTAATGAAGAATTTTCCATAGATATTCTGCTTTCATTTCTCTAGTATGGAGCAGTGGATTAATCTAATTCTCGTTAGTGAAGGCTGCATATTGGAAGAGAGTAATTAGTTTAAATCATGCATGGCTTCCTTGTTGATGATTAAGCTTCTTATCTTCCTGGATAGTTGCAGTAGCAGAGATGTAGTAGGAAACTGAGAAAAGTCCATGGATAAAGCACAATATCCCTCCTATTGACAAGAAACGATGGTGTGATATGCCACATGATTTTCTTGCCTTCCCATTTGACATTGTTCCAGCTACTAGCAATGCAAATGCAATGCCCATGATTAACCTAATTTCAAAAAATATAAAATAAAAAATTATATACAGCCATCTATTATAATAAATTTACAAAGATCAAGATATCATGCATGCATCATTTATGAGCATAGACGAATTTAGAATTTTAAGTTAGTGAGCGACCATAATAGATCTATCATTGCTACCACGAGAAGTATGGTGGAATGGTTGAGATCTTTCCACTCTGAATTAGAGTTCTCAAGTCTAAGGAAAAGAGAATGTTCCGGCATGAGCACAATGGTAGAGGCAGGATTTTCGTTAAGGGGGTTCAAAAAAGAAAAAAAGTTAAAAGAAAACTATGGCTATGGAATAGAACCAGCAACCTAACAAAGGTATTGAACCTCTTGACCACTAAGCTATACTTTTGGGCGGTATCAAGGGGATTCAAAATAATATATATAAAGAGAGAGGTACAAATCAGATATTTCTTATATGTACGGTGTAATTTTCCGGCGAACTTTCGGCCCCCTAATCCCCCTGCATGAGCGTTTTGACCGCTCCACTTAATGGACCACTCGGGATGTGAATCGGAATTAGTCGGCCTTAAAAGCTTTCAAATATCAGATGGTTAAACAGAAAAAGGGAGGAGGATTTGGAAATTACCATTGGAATACAAATGAAGCAAAAGCAAGTTTCTTGTTAGAAGAGGCATTATCTAACTCTTCCTGGGACTGGACGCAAATACAACCAGCAAGCAGATTAGAAATAACTTGTGCCAGAACCAAAAGCACAGTTGCGGCCAAGCCCAGCTTAAAAGCTTCATAGCTTGGATCTCTACATTCAAAGATCCACACCTTTAATTCTGAAACCTGTTCCAACAAATCAAGGACTTGCCGTTACTAAACAATATCAAGATTATGTACCTCAATTTCCTCATGATTTAGATGAAAATTTTACTTAAATCAATGATTCTTTTTGAGTTGTACATACATGAATCAAAGAAAATTTACCTTATTTTGCTCTACCTCAGCTTGAATTCCAAGTATACCAGCTGCAACATCCAAAACCACAAGAAGAAGGCAAACAAGAATGCCAATGTTTTTAGCCATCTCTTTAATAATCTAGTTAATTACTTTCAGATTAGAGAGGCTGATAATCTTCATGGAAAAACAGGAGACACCCTTATATAAGGAGTTTGTACAAACATAGAAATTCATGATTACAGAAAAAGACTGAGTCGAACGTGAGAATCTGAATAAAGGAGATGGATGCAAGAAACCTAATGCTTTAGCCTGTATGATATATGAGTTAAGATTAGCTGGGATTATGGAGAAAAAGTCTTCCTTTGTCTTGAAAGACATCTTTATTCTACTTTATTAGTTTCTTTTTAGCTCTTTAGATTTATTTGGATTCCTTTCATGGGGAACAAGGAAAGCAGAGTATCCCAGCAATTTAGACAGCTCAAAATTTTGTTATTCTCTAATTTGTTAAAGCCATATATATATATATATATATATATTCACTTTCATGTTACTGCAGCTTTCGTCCAATCTTAGTCTTGAGATGGTTTGTACGTATCTTTAAGTGCTTCAGTACATGTCTAGCAAGATGGATTCTTTCTGATGGTTAACTGTTTATTTGCCTTGAGAATCGTGTTAATTTCAATATCACGTTACTTACTCCATTTAACCTATAAACATTGAGTTCAATCAGTATCAAGAAATGTTATATGTCTATATACACGGTCGGTTCAATTATATTGGTGACCCAAAGCAATACCTCAATAGAGGTCTTAAATTTATTTAATAGAATATAATTTTTTTGTAACGATGATATGCCGATCATCTTGTATGTGTCTTGATAATTTATTCATTTACCTACTGCTCTCACCTATACAAATATTTGATAACTCTATTCATAACGTTTCGATACTAGTTTTTACAAGAAATATATATGACAGTTTACATCATATTTTTATAAAATTTCATAATTTAATAATCACAATTTTGTACCACATTTCATACATTTAAAATAGTTCATGTCTATATTATATAGCCAAATATAAAAGCTTCATATTTTTTCGGTGCTCCTTTCTCTCTCTTGACATCAGGCTATTTCTTCTAAGGCTGGTAGGTGGGCCGGGACCGGACCGGGCCTGCGGTCCATGTGGACTTGTCGGCTAAACGGGCCGGCCTGTGGCGGGTCCGGTCTAGACGGGCCTGGAGCCCATATGGGGCGGGCCTGGGGAGGGCCCGTTTAGCCCGAGACCGGCAGGCGGGCCTGGGCCGGTTCAAACGGGCCAAACAGGACTTACGGGCCCAACGGTTATTTTTTTTATTAAAAAAAATTTATTTAAAAAAGACCAACGGTCGAAATTTTAAAATCTAGTTGTTAGCCCTTTAATTTTAGTCGTTTGGTTTTTTTTAAAATAACCATTTGGCCCCAAATTTTGCTTTAACCCCAAACTTTTTATAATTACACTTTTTCCCTATTCTCAACTATAAATACTCCCTCATTCTTTCATTTTTACTCATAAAATCATCAATCCCTCTCAATCTCTCTCTAATTTTCTTCTATAATTGCTTACTTTATTATTGCAATTTGTGAAAAATTGTGAAGTTGGTGAATTGAAGTATTCAAGTCTTCAACATTATACAATTTTCAAGAAGTTGTTCGTCAATTCGGTAAACTCTTTCCAACTCTTACGTTTTAATATTATAGTTTTGTTTGTTTAATTTGTTTTCCTTATAATTAATATGGACTTTTCTTTGAAAAAAATGTTTGGTGGTAAGGGAAAAACTAAAATTGGTGAATCTAGTAGGCAAGCTACTACTACTCCCCCGGCCCCGGCGCCGGCTACCCGACCTAGACCTGTTACACGTCCTCCTCTACATGTTATTCTTGATAGTGATAACCCTTGTTTCTAATTTACCGATAGTCAAGTTATACATGATCTTACACCAGGTTCACAATTAAATGATGAATATATGAATTCTCTTTATGGTATTCCAGAGGAAAATATTGATTTAGATGAAATACAACCGGATTTAGATGATACACCTACTAGTCATGTTGCTAACCAAACTGGCCCTCATGTAGTAAANTCCTCTTGTTAACCAAACTGATAATAATCCAAATGATGCCCCGGTTGACCCTCCTGTAGTAACCCCTACTTTTAATAGGCAACCTTCTAAACGGTCCGAAACATCTCTTGTTTGGCACTTTTTTACTCAAGTAAGAGATCAAAATAAGGCTAAGTGTAAAACTTGTGGGGTGTTGATGTCTCATAAATTTAATGACCACCGTGGCGGTACGGGTAGTTTGAGTAGACACATATTGAAACACCCTGATGCTAAAATTAGATTTCAACAAATGAAAGCTCAACAAGAGGGGACAAGTGTAGGTACTCAGGTTAACCCTAGTACCGGGTCGAACCTAGTTCAACCGGGAATTAACACTGTTACCGGTGGCATTTTGTATTACGATCCAAATAAAGATCGTGAAGAATTGGCAAAAATGGTTAATGCTATGTGCTTACCATATAGTTTTCCCTATAATCCTCACCTTGTCCATTATATTAGAAGAATTTATAATCCTACTTTTAAAGGATGGCCTCGCACAACCGAAAGCCTGATATTTATAAATATAAGCATGAATATGAACAATATTTGCGTTATTTATTTACTCATATTAGTAATCGTGTTTCTATTACTACTGATATTGGTAAGAGTGGTAATGACTGTGATTATCTTACTGTTACCACTCATTGGATTGATGAGGACTGGATAATGCAAAAACGCATTATTGCTTATAGAATAATTACTTCAAGTCACACAGGTAAGTTTATTGCTAAGACAGTTGCAGATATTTGTAGATATTTTTGCATTAGAGATAAAATAATATCAGTTTCAATGGATAATGCTTCTAATAATACTAATGCTATAGGTTTTCTTACAACTACAATAAGTCCTGCATTTAGTAATATTTTTCATGTTAGATGTATTTGTCATATTTACCATTTAATCGTCGGTGATGGTCTGAAAACTTTAAATGCTGAAATTGCAAAGGTTAAATTCGCTCTTCATTGGCTTTTTTATTCAAACCGTAGAAGTAGAGTTAGAGAATATTATAAAAAATGTGATGAATTTGGCCTTAGAGAAAGAAAGGTTCCTAAACCTTGTCCGACTAGATGGAATTACTTGTATGAAAGTTTAGTTGTTGCATATGAATATAGAAACCCAGTAAGTGCAATGTATAATGCTCGTGTTAGTGATGATGATGATGATGATGATGGTCACCTTACAAATCAAGATTGGGCTAATGTTAAAACTCTTCTAGATTTTTTAGAACATTTTCATGTTGCTACAAACGAATTATCTGGGCAATATTATGCTACTATTTCTAACTGTTTAGTTTATATTTCATCACTTGCAGAATTATTTTACTTAATTTTCAGAGGGAGGGATAGTTTACCAATGTGCTATTAATGATATGAAAGATAAGTTTAAAAAATATTTTTTCCCTATTCCCCCTATTTATGGTGTTGCAGTCATGTTAAATCCTACCATGAAATTAGGAGGTCCTCACTATTGGTATACTCAAATTTATAATGCTTTACCACTTTCAACTGAGGAATATGATACACTTATAGATGAAAAAGCCTCAATTAAAATAAATGCTCAAACAATTTATAATGCTTATCAAGTTGCATTAGATCATGCTAGACCAAATGTTCCAACTCCTACCTTGTCTAGCTCGCAGTCATCTAAAAGATCTACGGGACTAAAATCACTAAGTTCTTGGACGAGGTTCAAGGGTTCTCAAGGTGATAATATTAGTGATAGTCCACAACTAAATGAGCTTCAAGTTTATTTGTCGCAGGGACTTGAAACAGAGAATCCCGACGGCACCTTCAATATTTTGGAATGGTAGAAGGACAAAGAAAAACACTATCTGGTCCTTTCAAGGATGACTCGAGATATCTTAAGTATTCAAGCTTCAACAGTGGCATCAGAGAGCCCTTTCAGTCAAGCAAGACTTCAAATCGGTGATCATAGAGCGTCTATGAGGGAGAGCTTGGAAAAATCAGTACTCTTCAGATATTGGATCCGTTCAGAAAGAAGAAATTTTGGACTACTTGAATCACAATCGGAGATAGACGAAGCTTATGAAGAAATGTTAGAGGAACTTGCGGAGGATGTTGCTTCGCCCGGAAGCGGTGATGAACAAGCTTCTTTTCCACCACCACCAACGGAAATTCCTCCAAACCTTGAAGGATTTATGAAATTTGTTAGAGATAATATGTAGATTAACGTGTAACTTGTATTTTGGCACATCTTGATTAGTTTTTTTTTCCTTTTAATGGTGGTATTAGTACCTTGTTGTGATCATTCCATTGGGGGGAGGAAAACTAAGAAAGATATTGTCATTTTTTTAGATGTCGTATTAATAAAAATTATAAGACCTTTCCTTGAATATTTGTTTATATTTTTTTTTGTGTTTAAACTTGAATTACAAGACATAAGTCATAATTATATAATATAATTTACAATAAATTGCCTTAGATAACATAATATAATTACATAAAATAGCCAACGGCTATAATTTGAAAAACTAGTCGTTTGGATTTTTTAGTGCAAGTTTAAATCTCTTTACTATTTTTGTGTTTTAAATTTGAATTACAAGATTTATGTCACAATATTTACAAGAAATTACCTTAGATAAAAAATAAAATTTAAAAAATAACCCGGATCGTTTAGGCCCGGCCAACTTAGCCCGGGCCCATGTGGGCTTAGGCCCACAACGGGCTGGTTCTACCTATTAGGACCGTTTGGCCCGGGACCGTTTGGCCCGGGCCCGCCTGACCCAAGCCCGCCTGGACTAGGGCCCGTTTGGCCCAGGTCCGGCCTAGATTACACCTTTAATTTCTTCTAAACCCAAAACAAATTTCATCCTTCACACGTCTCTCTCTTCAAGGATCAAGCAGCCGCCGAATCTTTTTCTGGGTAAGATTTTGAAATTTATACTTGGAATTCTCTATCTTGTTTCCACTTTTCTAATGGTAAATTTCATTTTTGAGTTTAGGGTTTAAAAAAAACCCTGTTAAAATACGATTGAGAAGGGGCTAAACTAGAAGGTTTTGCTTGCCTCTTATTTGTGTCTTGTTCTCACTTTTGGATATTCTATTTTGATTGAATCTCTGAATTTCTGTAACTTTTCTTGATTTTGTTGACATCCCAATACTCTAAATCGTAAATCTTAATTGGGACGTGTTCTAAATTGTTAGCAATGTTTTTTTTCTCTTTTGCAGATTCACATTGTCCCTTTTGAACGTTCTTTTATTTTCTTCAAGAATTGCATATTAGTGACTGAAATTCAATTTCTCTAGTTGAAATATAAACCGTAATTGGTGTTTATGAAGCTCGTCCAACATTAAGAAACTTTGCTATGGCTAGAATTCGGATAATGAAGTTCTGTGTTGTTGAAATTAGAGCGGCTATAGTTTCATATTTGGCTAGAATTCGGATAATGTATACATAAGTAAGATTTATATTTCAGTGCTTTCTGAATATTTATGTGTTATTTCTCTTGAATTATTCGTCATATGTTACATGCTCTATAATTGAACCATGCTTTCTTTTCACTACAAAAAAAGCAGCATTTAGCGACGGCCGCATTCCGTCGCTAAATCAATGTTTTCTGTCGCTACATGCGTTTAGCGACGGATTCAAGTTGGTCCCTAAAATGCTCGTAGCTAGTCTTATAGCAATGAAAAATACCAAACCGTCGCAGAATTAGCGACGGATTAGCGACGTCATATATCTGTTGCAAAGTTTAGCGAGGGAAATAATCGTCGTTGTATTGCTTGTTTCTGTCGCTATTTTGACACCTTTCGTCGCTGCAATACAAAACAATATTCGTCGTTTGTTCTTATAGCGACGAAATTGTCCGTCGCTAGTTCTGTTATAGCTAATTCTCCCTACTTTTTGCAACAAAAATTTTGTCGCCAATTTGTCACAAGATCTAATTTTACGCGATAATTTTAGCTACGAAAAGTATCTGTCGCTAATTTATTTTAATATTCTGCTAATTTTTTAAAATTCTTTTTATTTATTATTTTAAATGTACTCTGTTCAAGCATATTACATAAAAGGTATTAAATACACTTAATAAAAAGTCACTGATATTAATATAAATTAGCAATATATTCAATAAGGTCCAAAATACATAGCATAATGCATATAACATATCATTAATTAATAAGTACACAAAATTCACAAGGACCAACAATAAAGTCCAAACAAATTAGGCTAACTATGCGAGGCTGGAGAGTTACAGTCATCATCAGAACCCAATGCATGAACCTCATCAATGTTAGCAGCAGTAAAAGATGTAGGAACTGTAGGTGCCACATCTAATGGGTGGTTGGTAAGATCAGTATTTGGCTGTTGCGAAGGTACGGAAACTAATTCGCGTACCCGCTCAACGATTACAGGAACTATATGATCTGCCAGTGCAAGAATCAATCGCATCACTAACTCATCCAGATTCCATGTCGGTGTTGATTGAGCATTTGGAGGTGTTGCTGATGATGTAGCATCAGATCCAAAGGAGTCATTAAGATTTAGCCCGTATTAGCATTTTGCTTGTGATCCAAGATCATATACTCTTCTTTTCTTTTCTCCTCCTGCGGCTTGATAAAATGCTTTACACTTATCAATATCAGATTGAGTTTGTGTTTGTTGTTGTAATATTTCCTGATATTTTTCCTGTAGAAGAATTAAGAAGAACATTCAATTTACAAAATGAAAAAATATATGAAAGTAAAGTCAATAAAATTATTAAAAGTTATCTTACATGTACGATTCGGGATTTCTCAGCAACAAAAGATTTTCCATCATTACTATGTGTATGGACGTGCAAATGTAACTCACTTGGTGTTGGATCTCGACCATTTTTAACAGCCTATACAAAATTTATTCAATTCAGAAGATTGGCAAAAAAAAAATATTTGTGTAAAAATGAGATTGGAAATAACTTCAAGAAAATACTAGTCTTTATTGATCCATAATAACAACCATAGCCAACTGTTTTGCCTCATATTTCATTCTGAAGAAACAGAGCATCTAGAAATTTTCAATTATATATGTGGTAATGTAGCATTCATGTAATGCTAATTAATTCGTGTAGCATCTAGAAATTTTTAATTATGTAGATCCTTAGAAGATAAATTTTTATTACTGAAAATAATGCCAGTAATAAACCAAGCCAAAACCTAAAGCTTTAACAATCATATGCGACGTAAGTTCTGCCAAACAAATATGCCGCAAGTCAACAAGTAAAGCTGGCTACTACAGCTGTTACACAAAATTTGGGGGTGATAGAGGTTGTTAAGGAGCATGTTAGAACTTTGAGACAACATAAGGAAGGTGCAGTTTTTGTTAAACCAGTAAAACCAGCAGCTAAGGGTGATGTACATGCTACTACAGCTCTGTCGAGGTTTTACAAGGCTGTGAATTCAGCTATACAATATAATATTGTGGTTACAAGTTATGGGGGAGTTGATAGCATTACAAGTTCTCAAGTTTCAGCAGCTAAACAGTCTCAAGTTTCAGTAGGAATTGTGCAGGATGTTGTTGGCAATGAACAACTCTTAATGTTGTTGTAACAGTTCCAGTTACAGCAGCTCTTAATAGGGTTGCTAAGGACTTGAATGTTGCTATAGTTGTTGTGTTAGATCGAGGTGCAGCTGGTGTTTCTTAGGGTCCAGTTGCTGCGCAAAAAACTGATAAAGCTGGGCATCAAGCATCTAACGGACAGATTTAGCGTTTGAAATGAAAAGGGATAATAACAGCTACGAGATTAACTAAAACTTATGCATCTGGCAATATTTTGGTACCTATATTTTGGAAAGTCTAATTGCATAATTTGGACAGAGCAACAACCCAAGAAACGATCTTAATCTGAAGTCAGCTAATGGTACCAAACAGATACACTGTGTACCCTGCTAGCTCTGTGATGATAAAAAGCTTATGGTGTCTAATTACATTGCATAAACAGATATATTGTGTACCAAACTCAACCAGTACACAGTACCAAGCTGAAGTCAGCTAATGGTACCAAATAGATACACTTCAGTAAAACTTAAATAAGATTTTCATATTCGAATTAGTGCAAACTTAAATGAGATTTTCAGATATTTTATATCCACTTACAAGTATCTTGCGATGCTCCCCAACACTGATAGAGCCACCTGTGTGAGTCCCACTGGCAGCTTCGCTCCCACCACGGCGATTTTTTGCATTTATTTCTGACTTTTCAATACACTTAGGATCTTTCCAAAGTCTCAACAAACTTTCCCACACATTATCTGGAATAGTGTCTAGTTGCACCTTATGTGATTTTAGTTTGCTAACAAAATCACTGTATCTTATTGTACGCTCCCATTGGATCCGCACCGCACTATCAATTGAAGAATCCCAGTAGAAAGCCTTCTGAAATAATTTTATAAAGTAATAACATTAATAATTTACATATAAAAGTTAATATACTTTCTAAATCCAATTGTGATGGATTATACCTTGAATTCTCCAAAATAAATTTTTTTTATCTCATTTGAGACGTTTTTCCAGTTGAATCCATTAGGATCAAGTTCATGCTTGAAAGACTTAGTTATAAAATCAGAGCATGGAAATGAAGGCTCTAACCTGAACAAACTAGAAGACAGTATTTAAAGGAATACCATGTACCAATAAAAATATACCAAAGGTAATAGTACAAGTATGGACTAACCCTGTAGGAGAAATAGTAAGAAACGTTTGCGGCATGCGGGTACTGCTACACTCAGTTTCGCCTATTCCGTTGCTTTGAGAAGATGTACCATCGCTTATTGTGTTGCTCTGATTAGTGGTATTTGGATATGGTTCCAAATTAATAGTTGGGGTACTACCATTACCTGATATTTGAATAGGTGGCGTACTACTAGGACCTAATGTTTGAACTTGATTGATGTGATCTGGTCCACTCAAGGAACTCGTACCACCTTGTTGAGGATTGATTGTGGGAATGGGAACAGTAGGCATATTTCCATGAGTAGCAAAATTACCTCTATCTGAAGATTTACCCACACGGCCTGCGCCACCACGACCTCTCCCTCTAGGCATATCTGCAAAATAAATAAATAAAAGAAGGATATGAAACTATGCATATCTAAATAACATATGGCATATGAAGCTTCAAATTAAAATGTTCTGCTAAAGAAAATATCAAAAAGTCACTATTAAATTGATACAAAGAGACATAACAAAATATAAGAAATACCCGATCTATCCAATGCTTGAACTACTCACTAAATTGTTGAATTTGATAACTTCTTTAGACCAAAATACAACGATCTTGGCTCCAATTAATTCTGAATTTAGACAGATCAATCAGGTAGCACTATTAAGTGTATAATAAATATTATTCTACTGCTACAAAAAAAGAGTCAGATTAATGTAAAAAGAGGCACAACACAACATAAGCTAGAAGAGTATTGTACCATTTAGATTACTACAAACATGGTATTCGATTTGATTCTCTATAGATTATACTACAAAATAGATACATGACTTATAACATACCACACAAATTACAAGAAAAGAAAATTTCAATAAAAATATAATAGTGCATTTTTATCAACACACTAGTCTTCATCTGTTTCTTCTTCAAACTCTTCCTCATCATCCTCCTCATTTTCATCCTCAGTTTTATACTCGTCTTCTGAAGTTTCTTCTTCGAACTCTTGATTCTCCATCACCATTTGGATCATGTAAGATTATATCCAATGCTTGAACTACTCACTGCATTGTTGAATTTGATAACTTCTTTAGACCAAAATACAACGATCTTAGCTCCAATTAATTATGAATTTAGACAGATCAATTAGGTAACACTATTAAGTTGATAATAGATATTATTCTACTGCTACAAAAAAAAGAGTCAGATTAATGTAAAAAGAGGCACAACACAACATAAGCTAGAAGAGTATTGTACCATTTAGATTAATACAAATATGGTATTCGATTTTATTCTCTATAAATTATACTACAAAATAGATACATGACTTATAACATACCACACAGATTACAAGAAAAGAAAAATTCAATAAAAATATAATAGTGCATTTTTATCAACACACTAGTCTTCATCTGTTTCTTCTTCAAACTCTTCCTCATCATCCTCATCGTTTTCATCCTCAGTTTCATACTCGTCTTCTGAAATTTCTTCTTCGAACTCTTGATTCTCCATCCCCATTTGGATCATGTAAGATTATATTCTCATCAGTGGTGAAATTCATATCTATCAAATGGACTTCAACTTCTTCAACTTGGAATGGAAGAGTCAGTTCTGGAGTTGATGTTATTTCCTCATCAGGAAGTTCAATAACATCCCGAGGTTTAACTTTCAAAACAGCTACCCAATCATCCTTGTCCTTTTTCGTGCTAGGATAAGGCATATAACACACTTGAGTTGCTTGCATCGCAAGAATAAAAGGTTCGTACTTTCCAAAATGATGGCGATGGTTCATGACTAATTTGTATTGGTTATGCTCCTTGACAACCAACATTCACAGTTGGATCAAACCATTCACACTTGAATAACACAGNCAAGAATAAAAGGTTCGTACTTTCCAAAACGACGGCGATGGTTCACATCGACTAATTTGTATTGGTTATGCTCCTTGACACCAACATTCACAGTTGGATCAAACCATTCACACTTGAATAACACAGTTTGCTTTAAAGGTTCTTCACGGTATTCCAATTGTATAATCTCTTGTATCCGTCCATAATAGTCACCAACATTTGGTTCCGAGATACAAACTCCACTATTAATTGTTGATCTTGCACTACCATGACATTCCGTGTGAAATTTGTATCCGTTAACAAAATACACTGGATAACATTTTGCGCTTATTAATTGTCCATGAGCAAGACTACGCAAGAATTGGTTCTCAATGTGGTTGCATCGAACTTATTTCAAAAAAATTATAAGACTTCGTTAAATATAACAAGCCAATTCAACTACATAATTTCTTAAAAGATAATGGTTATTATAATCTTACATATTCCTTGAACCATATAGCAAAACACGTTCCAAGACTCTCATTTATTTGATCCTGAGATAGATTGGGGAATTTTTCTTGCAACTGTTGTATGTACATACTTCATTGCAATAAAATAAGTTAAATATAGACTCAAAATATATGAATATATCTATTATTATTAAAAATAATACCTTACAAACGGCTCAATCTCTACACAATTTAGTAGAATATAAGTTTGGGCTGCCTTGATTTCTTCGAAGGACAAACTTCTCTTTTTTCCTTCTTCCCATAGTCGGCCTGGATGGGTGAATATTGATAAATTTCCTTCAAGATATTCCATGACACCACCATCATCATTATGGGCCACATTATGATTACGTGTCATGACATGAGGTTCAAAATAATGAGAAAATAATTGTGTTGATTCCATCATCAAGTATGCTTCACAAATTGAACCCTCGACACTATCTTTATTCCCTATCATTTTCTAAGAGTTTGAAGGTACCTATACAAGTAAATGGATAGACCATTAAATTCATAAAGTCATGTGTATCATACTTGTCATAATAAGAGCATAAAAAGTCCATTACCTCTCAAAAGGATAGATCCATCTATATTGTACAGGTCCAGTAATCCTTGCTTCATATGGCAGGTGTACAGGCACATGTTCCATTGAGTTAAAGAATCCAGGAGGAAATATACACTCTAACTTACACAAGATATGTGGAATGTCTACCTCTAATCTCTCCATGTCCACCACTCGAAGAACAATCGAGGTGAGATCCTTAAAAAATAAGCTCAATTCCGTAAGTGTTTGCCACATATTACTAGGAAGTAGCTCACGAAAGGAAATAGGCATTAATCGTTGCATGAACACGTGGAAATCATGACTTTTCATACCAAATAATGTATACTTGTCCATGTCTAGGCATCGACTCAAATTCGAAACATACCCATCTGGAAACTTCACATTTTCCAACCAATTGAACAAGGCAATTTTTTGATTCTTCTCTATTGTATATGCAGCTTTGGGATAGCTTCCATCAATAGGATTCTTTGCCAATTGCGGTCGATCGCAATACTTTACCATATCTTCACGTGCCTTTGAATTATCTTTTGTTTTGCCATCAACATTAAGAATTGTGTTAAATACATTATCAAAGATATTTTTCTCAATATGCATGACATCGAGATTATGTCGGATCATGTTAGAGCTCCAATAAGACAAATCCCAAAAGATGCTTCTCTTTTTCGATCCACAACACCTAGAAATTCTCCCATTAACTTCTTCCGCATCTAGCTCAGTTACTTTTCTCAGTCCCAACTCACAAATTTGGTTCAAGATTTCCTCTCCTGTTCTAAGGGGTGGTGGTAGCCTTCTGACAGCCTGACCTTTACGAAAATTTGTACGATCTCTCCTGAATGGATTATTTTGGTCAAGAAACATTCTATGACTGTTAAACCAAGTTGTTTTCCCACCATGACGTAATCTGAAGGATTGTGCTTCCTCCATACAATAAGGACATGCTAAGTTAACGATAGTACTCCATCCAGATAACATAGAATATGTTGGAAAGTCATTGATTGTCCATATCAAAGCGGCCCTTAATTGAAATTTTTGTTTTTTAGAGATGTCAAATGCTTCTACACCTGTCTCCCACAACATGGTCAATTCCTTTATTAAAGGTTGTAGATAAACATCAATTTTTTCTTTAGGGTTGTTTGGCCCTGAAACAATGACAGTTAAGAACATGTACGCCTCTTTCATACACATCCCCAGAGGCAAATTGTGTGGAGTGACAATCACTGGCCATGAAGAGTATTTCCTCCCTGAATGACCAAAGGGCTGAAAACCATCAAGACATAATCCCAACCTCACATTTCTTGGTTCACCATAAAAAAAGGGATGAGTTTCGTTGAAGTGCTTCCAAGCCTTAGAGTCTGATGGATGGCGCATTACGCCCTCCTCTTCTATGTGCTCATGATGCCATCTCATATCAACGGTTGTAGCATGAGATGCATATAATCTCTGTGATCTAGGAATCAAAGGAAAATAATACATTTTTTTGTAAGGGATTAATTTCCTCTTACGAGAACCGACACGACGTTTGTACCTCTGGTGGCCACAAAACTTGCAAGATGTGAGGTCCTCATCTTCACCCCAATACAACATACATCCAGAATTACAACAATCAATCTTTTCAACTGGCAAACCCAAGCTACGCACTAGCTTCTTGGTCTCGTAATAGTTATCAAGCATTGTGTTATCTTCTGGTAAAGCCTCTTTCAACAATTGCATCATTTTGTTATAACCTCTTTGTGATAAAGTATTCTCCATTTTAATATTTAGCATCTTGGAAACCACTGCGAGTTTAGAGAGGGAAGAACCAGGGTATAATTTTTCATCAGCGGCCTGTAGAAAATCATAAAACCTTTGGCACTCAAGATTTGGCTCCTCCTCCATTGAAGTATTAGGCTCCGCCTCCATCGAAGGATTAGGCTCCGCCTCCATTGAAGGTTCATAAGAATGAGACGACTCATGTTCAGTATCACGACCAAAATTGGGTCCAGCTGCATCCAAGACCATTTGTCGATATGGATTCTCATATCCCGATTCAGGTAGAGCTCCACCATAAAAATCACCACTAGAAGACATCTCACCGGTCATATTATTTTCTCCTTGATACTTCCAAAGAAAATATTTCCCAACAAATCCATACTGAAAAAGGTGCAATTTAACAGTTCCAACATCCATGTATTTAATGCTGTGACATTTTTTACATGGACATCTAACATTGTCACCACCCATGCGATTGCGCTGAGAACAAGCAAACTGGAGAAACTTGTTCACACCAGTTATGAAACTTGAATTAATACCCCTCAGCCATCCAACCTTTTGTATATCCAATCACGCTCTAGATTGTCCATGTTCCTATTTAATATTAAAATAAACAAGACTTTAAAATTCTTTATTTAATAAGACATCAGAATGCTTTCTAAAATGAATAACAAGTTGGCATCAGAATAAGTTGAGAATTACTAACAGCCCAATCTTGGAATGAAAACAAATCTTGGAATGCTCAGTTCCTTTCTTTGACCAAAATAAGAACCTTAAATAGACAAATGAAATGCTATATATTGAGAATTACATAACTCAAAAATAATACCAATTAGAATTCCCCAAAATGTAATTTATAAATTATTCAATTAAACCCCTGCAATAGAGAAAAGTAAAATCAACAGAACAAGGACATGGGAACTCACCAGACCCTGAAATATCTTTTAGATCAAGCACGACGACTAATAAAAACTGAATCTTTCCAAGTACTTTTACCACATAAATTCTTGTCGACCTGCAAAGAAAATTTTCAAACAAAGGGAAAATAAATTAGTGTATAGCAAATGCAAAAATAGGACAAAAATCTTCACTTTGCTATATATACGTACTACATTTGCCAATGTTTCTGAAACAAAATTTGCTTCGGCAATTAGTAATTTCATCAGGAAAAAGTCAGTTATATTTGGTCTGAAATTTAACAGTTTGAGGACTTTCGTGCAAAAATATTAAATTGACTCTTGGCGTGTCACGTCACTTAATACATGTCAAAGATAGAATTTAACCTTGAAGCTAATTTGGTACGCCCATCCACTTGACATCATTTGTTGACATTAAACTTGACTTGGCACAATACATTACACATTACTTGTCACCGTGACAAAGTAATGTTATATACCTTTTCATAAAATTGTTATGTACCTTTAAACCTAACATTGCACCCTATATATGAAGTATAATTTTCTGACGAAGGCTGGTCAATTGACCACTCTTGCTAAAGTATAGCTTTGCCCCTGCTTGAAACATGTCTATATCTGATTTATATAATTGCAGAAATGCAAAGGAAATTTGTACCAAAAGATGGTGGATTGATGAACTTTGACCTGAGTCATGCTCCTTTCATATTTCTGTTCTATTCTAAACATTTTGTTTGCTTTCTGTACAATGATGGTGTATATAGAGAACAATGTGGGGGTTTTGAAGTTTGTCTTATATATTATAAAACTGGCAAAAAAAGAGGGGAAGTCAATCAATTATTTACACCTAAAACTATATGACAAACATTTTGTTAGGTATACACCACTTCTGATAAAATATGCACTTTCCTACCATGCTCTTGATTTAACATTTAGGAAACATCAAGGAAACTTTCCATCAAAGAAAATAACAAATCTTCGTAGAGTGATCACTCGCATGATTTATAATACTCATATTGTAATCAGATTTAGCTTATTTTTTAGAAAAAAGTAGTTCATCACAAAAGGATTGCTTCCCTCTACGTACCTAGTCTAAATTTGTAGTACTATTAACCAGATAACCAGAAGAGATGATATAGATTAAAAAAGAAGAAGAATAAGTTAACATTAAATTCGGGAAAAGAAGTAGCGATTCCACTTAGCAACATAAAAGGACTGTTTTATACAGCAGCAAAAGACGCAAATCGTCTTCTACAAAGGCAACATAGACGAACAAACAATTTAACCAACACAACCCACAAACTCAAAATTTCAAAAATTTTAAGAAGTAAGAAAGTAATGAACAACAAAAAACGGTCATCACTTTCTACTAACATAAATTGAACCTCTCACAGGAATGAAAATTGAACCTCTCACAAAAAATTGAACCTCTCACTGACTTAAGTTTTAGAAAAGTTGAACAATGATTCTCGCCCAGATCTACAAGACATGAATGAAATCACAAAGAAGCTTACCCTTTCGCCTGAGAATCTTGCGGAGCAGCAACATACGACTTTGAATTTCAGAGTTATGCAGCAAAAATCTTGCAATTTCGAAAGTTTTCTTCTATTTTTCACACATCAACCCTAGATTCACGCCCAATTTTTTGTATTTGAAGAAAAAATTCACATTGTTAGAGAGTAGTGAAGGAGATAGAGAGGAGAGAAAGGGGGTGTTTGCCCTAATTGTTCGAATGACTGTCTTTTGACCAAGTTACTTTATATGTAGACGAAACTTTAGCGACGACATTGGCGATGGATTTAATTCTGTCGCTAATAATAATTAATGAATTTTACGGAACTAGATTTTAGCAACGTATATAGCGACGGAACAGATTTCTGTCGCTAATATTATCTAAATGAAGCTTTATTTTAAAGAAACTAGCGACGAAAATTTTGTCGCAATCACCTTTGTAATGTCTTGATAAATAAAATGAATGCAGCGACGGAATTTTTGACGTTAAATCCGTCGCTAGATTTTAATAACTTTTGTCGCCACCTTTTTGTCGCTAATTTTGTAGGTAAAATAAGGCGCTAATATTTAGCGACGAATATTAGTCTTTTGTCGCGAGTCCGTCGCTATATACAAATTCTTTTGGTAGCTTATTTGGCGACAAATTACAAAATTCATCGCTAATCCGTCGTTATGTAGCTACGAATTATCTCTTGTCGCTAAACGCTGTTTTTTTTTTGTAGTGTTTGTTTATTCAAGAATAGCTTCTTTACTTCCTCAATTTTTTCCTATTTTGTGTTTAAGATCATACCATTTACTACATCTTTGCAATCTTCAAACAAATTATTTGCTTAGAAATATACAACTTATCTTCATGGGTGGCTCAAGGGTGAGGCTAGTAAAGCCTTCGCTTTAGGCCCCAAAAATTTTGAGGCCCCAAAAAGTGTTGTAAAATACGTAATAATATTTTGACTTGGACAATTTTGAGCTTTGTAGAAAAAAGTATAAAATCCGTGTAAAAAAGGTTTTAAAAAAAAAAGAATATTTACTTTTTAACATAAGAAATATTCTAGAACTTCGAATTAAACTACTCAAATCTTTGTATTAGAAAATAAAGTTTTTTACATCAATATCCAAGGTAATGCATTGCAAACATATGGCTAACATCTTACTAATTTGAATTAACACTTGATAATATAAATAATAATAATATTACTAAATGAAGTTAAAAATCATATATCTTGTACATACCACATCTTAATATTCAGACGTGCAAACGAGGCCTAAGCTGTTTTTAGAAACTAGACCAAATGTGATTGACTTATTATCCATAACTTTAGTAAAACGAGATTAAATTTATATTTTATAAGACAAAAAAATCCCAAAAACAAATCTGACAAACCACCAAATAGGAACCGACCAATTCGATAAAATATAATTTTGTTTTAGTAAAAATCGAACAAAATAAAACCAAGACCAGCCTTATGTATAATGAAAACAAACCAAGTTCCCCTGAAAACGTAGGGACAAAACGACCAAAATGGTCTTTATTGATCTTTGCCTTTCTCCATGCAGGAATATTTACTTTTTTAAAATAAAAAATATTCTAAAACTTCGAATTAAACTACTCAAATTTTGTATTAGCAAATAAAATTTTTTACATCAAGATCCAAGATAATGTATTGCAAACATATGGCTAACATCTTACTAATTTGAATTAACACTTGATAATATAAATAATAATAATATTACTAAATGAAGCTAAAAGTCATATATCTTGTACATACTACATCTTAATATTCAGACGTGCAAACGAAGCCTAAGCCGTTTTAGAAACTAGACCAAATGTGATTGACTTATTATCCGTAACTCTAGTAAAACGAGATTAAATTTATATTTTATAAGACAAAGACCCAAAAAAAAAATCCGACAAAACCATCAAATAGGAACCGACCAATCCGATAAAATATAATTTTGTTTTAGTAAAAATCAAACAAAATAAAATCAAGAGCAGCCTTATGTACAATGAAAACAAACCAAGTTCCCCCGAAAACGTAGGGACAAAACGACCAAAATGGTCCTTAGTAGTCTTTGACTTTCTCCATGCAGGACTATAACTGTTAAGTTCTATAAAAGAAGGACCAAAGTATACCAATTCTAATACATTAAGAACCATTTTGGTCATTTGTTCAAAACATAGGTACCGAACTGTAGAGTGTTTCTTTTAGAAAAGAGTTTGGGACCGTAAGCGATAATTCCCGGCCGCTAATTAAATCGACATCACTCTCTCAAGCTCCCATTCCATCTCTTTCTCCGGCGACCTCATCGGAATCTCCGTCTTATCTCCGGCAAACTTGCGCTGTAAGCTCCTTTTATAATGTGATTATTTTGGATTTTGGAGGGGAAAGCCATAATATCAATTTATGCACCAACTTATTCTAATTATCTAAACGACTCAATTCAAGTCTCTAACCATCTCATTCAATGCAAATGATGTCATTTAATTTGAAATACTAGGTTCAAGTTATGTTACAACTTGATAGTTAATCGAAAAAGTTACAGGATTCGTATCACGAGGGTCAAACTGTCTAATTTTCCATTATTCGATCTCGTATGCTTTTTAAAATTAATATTGACATATTAGAAACTAAATAATAGTATAAGTCACAAATTTTGTTGTAGCTAATGTGTTTGAAAAATGTATGGAAAAGTTTCTATTATTCGATCTTGTATGTTTTTTTAAAGATAATATTGACATATTAGACACTAAATAGTAGTATAAGTTACAAATTTTGTTATAGTTAAATGCATAGGAATGTTGTAGTCAGAGAAAAAAAAATGTTTGATTCCCCATATAGTAATGTTCTCTTATAAAATGGAACAGATGGGGTCTTTTTCGTCTCTACCAAGCTTGTTAGATAGTAAAGAGTCGCGTTCAAATGCAATTTGTGTTGGTTTAAAGGCTATTCAAATGGCAGTGAAAATCTGATTAAAAGCATCTTTTGTATGGCATATTGCTGTCAAATTTTTTGTATGGCATATTGCTGTCAATTTTTTCTCTTAAAAGTTTATCTTTTTATGTTTATCTGCAGTTTAAGTATCTCATGGTAAGGTGTAAATTTCTAAGTTCTCTGTATTTTCCGAATAATGTTGTATTGAGAAAAGACGTGTAGCTCGAAACTTGGGCCTAATTGGCTTGACTTGTTGTCCTCAAATTTTCGATGCATTTTTGTGTTAAGCATGATGTTAAAATGATCCATACCTTCACGTGAAGTTGTTAATTGTTACAAAGCATGTGACACTATTTTCAGGACTTGATTTCCGAGTGTAATCAGATCCTAAGATGACAATTTCTTACTCTCCTTGCTTTCAACCCCTGAAAGTTTTCCCTAGAAGCAATCTTATTTGTTCAAGCGGCATTCAGACCTTCAAACGGTATAATGTAGTTGCATGTATGAAAAAATCACATGAAGATATCAGTCTTAAAGCAAAGGTATGGCTGCAACAACGTGTTAATATTGTTTATCAAAGTTCCTTTCTTTGCATTTTTTCAGGAGGCAATATTTGCACTAAAACTATTTTGATATTCAGTAGATACAGAAGCCACAAGTTTTCTTTTTTTGGTTTACCATAATCTATGTATAGCTTTTCTATGAATGATTTTGTAGTTAATTTATATGTAAGACATAATCAGGTGGGTATCGTGTCCATTATGGTGGATAGTTGTTACATGTCTGGGAAACAAGCCAGGATGGTAAAAATAATAGTTTAGTTTCCTCATCTATTATTTTGATCTCTCCTAAGTGTTCATCTAGTCCCAATAGTTCATTCATATTGAGCTACATTCGGGCGCTAGTCGCGCATCATAGTTTAGCTAGAAACATTAGACAACCATATTCTTCATCAGAACACATGATAAGTCATTAGATATCGACATAGTTAGGTGTCTACAATGTGCACTATGCCAGTATTTTACATGCCTGGAAAAGAAAAATAGCAAAGTAGAAAAAATCGATGAGCTTCTCCTCTGTCACTTTGATCTCTCTTGAAGTGCGTTGTTTTTATCTGTTGCACTTAGCCACTGATGGTTTATGTTGTACTTCTGGTGACGTACAGTGTCTTGCTCTTTAAATTATGCATCACCCTCCCTGCAAAGGCTAGTTGAAATGTCTTCTATTTATTGTCCTGGAAGTATGAACATATCATATCGCCTTTCCCTTGCCTCTTGTTGTCTCTCGTTTGATAACAATACTTTAGGTTGATTTCTTACTAGATAATGTGAAATGGGATGACAAAGGTCTGGCAGTTGCAATAGCCCAAAATGTTGATACAGGAGCAGTCTTAATGCAAGGGTTTGCCAACAGAGAAGCTCTGTCAACAACCATCTCATCACGTAAAGCAACATTTTATAGCCGGTCGCGGTCATCTTTATGGACAAAAGGAGAGACCTCCAATAATTTTATCAATGTCTTTGATGTCTTTCTTGATTGTGATCGTGATTCTGTAAGTTTCTAGAATCCCTTTTGATAATTTTTTTAGTATGCTTTTGATTGCATGTGCCTTTTTACTGAAAGGATAATCAAAACTTCCTATCAGATAATATATCTTGGGAAGCCTGATGGCCCAACATGCCACACGGGATCAGAGACATGTTATTACACATCAGTTGATGGAATCCTGAAAAACCCTGAGGTTCATCGCATTCTGTGACTTATCTGTTTTAAATATTTTCATCATTTCATGAATTAAATGAAAATAGTTCAGCTTCTTCTACCGAAAAATGGTCTATTTCAACCTGCCTAAGATGTATTAGTTGTGTTAGGTTGAGAAAAATGAGCTGGCTATGACGACTTTATACGCATTAGAATCTACAATCAACGAAAGGAAAGTAGAAACATCTAGTTCTTCAAGTGGAAAACCCTCGTGGACAAAGCGATTGTTGCTTGATGACAAGTTGCTTTGCTCCAAAATTCGGTATCTTGCTTGACATACTTGATCTTATCATTGACTGATCTTCAGAAAAATAGCTTTCCCTACTCCCTTATAGGATGTATATTTCTGGCATTTAATTGGGCTTGATGGTTATTACATTTTCTTCATTTCTGGCAGGGAGGAGGCTGACGAGTTGTGCCGAACTCTGGAAGAAAATGAGGATAAAGGACGGACTGCCTCAGAGATGGCAGATGTCTTGTATCATGCCATGGTTTTGCTTTCTCTTAGAGGAGTAAAAATCGAGGAAGTTCTGCAGGTCCTTAGACAAAGGTTTTCAAAGTCGGGCATTGAAGAAAAGAATAGTCGGAAATCCTAGGACAAATGGTATTGTCAATACTTCATCCTCTATGACCTGATTGAATATGCCAGTACAAATGAAGTAACCTTTATGAGGTATGTCTAAATAGGTTCATCTGGCTTTAACATCATGTGAGATTCTATAGTGTAAAAGTAGAAGGCAGAATACATCGACAACCCTTTAAACTTGTCGGCATATTTCATTTAGACACTCGAACTAAGACCTGTTCACACACGATAAAGTGTTCCTATTAGACACTTGGTTTTCTTTTTTGGGGTGATTTTGAGAAAATGGCTCTTGATTTTCTTTTTTAGCGGAGCATGTCTTTTGTTTAACGAGCGGGTATTATTTTTAATTAATTGGGCTTTGTTTTAGAGTTTTGAGGACGTGACTCTCGATAGAAAGGTGTGGAGGTCGAAAATTAGGGTAGTGGGTTGATAGAGAGTCTAGAGTTTTGCCTTGTCTTACGAGTAGTAGTAGTAGTAGTACTAGTCGGGTACCTTCCTATTCCTATTTTTCAATACGGTGTATCAGAGTTAGCAGTAGGATTGATACTATTCTTGTAGTTTCGTATCCCTTGATCTCCGTCATTACTTGTTGTATTATTTGCTTCTATTGTCTGTTTACCTAGTGGTTGCTATTGTTTCTCTATCGTTCCATTTTCTTTTACGTTCTTGAGCCGATGGTCTTTGGGAAACAACCTCTCTACCTTCATAGGCTAAGGTAAGGTCTGCGTACACACTACCCTCCCCAGACCCCACTTGAGGAATTCTTTTGGGTGGTTGTTGTATTTGGGTTCTTTTTTAGGGTTTTGTTTTGTTTGTTATAACAAAGGTTTATATATGATATGTATAATTAAAGGAGGTGGCATATATTAAGTGGTTAACTTATCCCCGTAATGGGTGCTTTAGACCACATGCACAAGCTTTTCAAAGGATTGAGCCCCTAAAGTGTTTAATAGGAACACTTTATCATGTGTTTAGGTGCTCAATTGGCACAAGCCTTAATTTGAGTGTCTAAATGAAATATGCTGTCAAGTTTAAGGGGTTGTCGATGTATTCCGCCAAAATAGAAATTTAGTCGTCCGCCTTTGGCAGAAATGATACCTATGTCCCACTTCTATAACCGGAGACTTTGGTTAGGTATAGTTAATTTACAGTCTTAGGTAATTAGGTTCCACTTTTTCTATTTGTTATGCCTACAGAACTATCCTTCATTCCCTTTTTACCCAATCTTTATTGCCTATTAGCTCTCTTACACAATTACATCCTTGACAGTAATATCATTTGTTTTTTTTCCTGATTTACTGAAAGCCCTTTCTTCCTTTTTGTTACACTTTAAAATGGTTTCCTTTCTTCGGGTTTTACAACAACAACAACAACAACCACCATCCAGTATAATCCCACTAGTGGGGTCTGAGTAGGGTAGTGTGTACGCAGACCTTACCCCTACCCTGGGTTACTTTCTTTCAAATTCTCTATCCAATCTCAGTTACTTCGATAGTTGACAGAGTATTATTGAACTCAGTTCCATGGTTTCCTTGATCTACCTTCTTCCTTCTCCTTTATATAAGGTGCCTACAGTGCGTCGATGTTCTTTTGTTTCTGTAAAAGCCACAGTTCTGCATCTCACCCATGTTTCATATTAGAGATTTTCTGCTCATATTTGTATTCCTCTGGTCCGATTATTTTTTCTACATTGACTTCATAACGAGTAGGAGAGTGTATTCAGTTAGGTCGGTTTGGTCCATTTGAACTATTTTGGTTCAGTATTTGTTTTGAATAGGCTAGCTGATCACTAATTTGGGATATGTTTTGGTTTGGTTCAATTTCAGTTCCTATTTTGGACTCTGACTTTTTTTGCGGGCTTATACGTTTTCTCCTGTTTGGCCCTATTTTTTCATACATTAAAATGTTACATCTGTTTTTCTTTCAAAAAGGCAGTGCCTCCAGCACCTCTAAAAGCACTAAGCTACCTTAAACTTGTTATTATCTTCTTTACTTTTATTTGTTTCATCATCACTTTCCTATCCTGGCTCGAATAAGTAATAACAAACATTCATTGATTTGCTGGCATTTCTGTTGTAGTTCGTAGCAAGGTTACGCAGACCTGGTGCAACTATTACTTTCTCTTCATTCTTATTCAACGATAATAACTCGTTCTTCAACATGTCCTTGCAGGGCATACAGTTGTTGAAGGCCTCATTACAGCCCACAAAGGTTCTTACTTATGTTTTCTTCAAAGGAGAGAGGCTTACTCTAGTCCCAGTGTCGTAAAGGGAGATCCATGACATGATTAAAGGGAGATCTTTGAATTCTCCTATGTAATATAGACCTTAATAATGATATTGTGCTAAACTATGGGAACATATATGAATAACATTCCGGTAGTCGGCACAGACAGGATTTGGGGTCATCCAGTGTTAATTTCTCTCTTTTTCTTCATCAGTGTTGTTATTTTTCTAGATGTACCTGAGAAGAATGGTTTGACTATTGTTCATCTCTTCTTCATTTTGCCTTGAAGGCATTTTCTGCATATGATGTATAGCAAGTTAAAGTAGACTCAGAGACATGTCCAGACGACGAAACCTGTTGTAGAATTGCTGGAAAGTCTAAATATAGATTCCAATATCAATGGCAGTGTCACGACCCAAATTTCTAACCTTAGGGATCGTGATGACGCCTAACACCACACTTGTTAGGCAAGCCAATGTTAGAATTCGATTAGCTATTTTTCCTTTGATTATTTACTTAAACACAATAAACCAAGTTTAAAGTAAATTAAATCTAATGATTTCCCGGAGAATAACTTCATAAATAAAATATTAAGCAAGTGAATAAGTAACCCGAGCCACAAACTAAATATATATATATAACTCTAGGACTACCCCAGGGTCTGGTGTCACGATTTACCAACTTCCAAGAATACTACAAATAATGGGCTGAAAGAAAATAATATAGCTGTTTTGAGAAAAATAAAACAGTCTCCATAAACTAAGAGAAGACTCCAGGAATCTGCAAACGCCGGCAGATATACCTCGTGTTTCCGAATGATGAATGATTGCTACTAAAAATCTCTAACGCTGGCCAGTACCTGCATTTGCACAAAAGAGTGCAGAGTGTAGTATCAGTACAACCGACCCCATGTACTGTGTAAGTGTCGAGCCTAACCTCACCGAAGTAGTGACGAAGCTACGGCACGGCATTAACAATATATCCTGTGAACAATATAAAATAAAGCAAAAAGGAAGTTCTAAAATAAACAAACAAAAACTGTAGCAACAATTTAAAATACTCAGCCACCTTCCAGATCTCAACTAGAATCAATTCTCACGTACGCTTTCAAATTTCAAACTTTAACTTTAAAAATGAAAGTAGTGCAAATTATGAAAAATAGTAAAGTAAAACAGTAGGTTTTCAAATCTTTGTTTTCTTTGAAAATCAGTAAATCATAAGTGTCCTCCCTTATTACTCCTTATTGCAGCATGCAACCCGCTCCCACATGTCCACCCTTATTGCTCCTCCCTATATATATCACCCTTATTACTTCCGTTGCAGCGTGCAACCCGATCCCACCTGTCTACCCTTATCACTCCTTGTTGCGGCGTGCAACCCGCTCCCACCAGACATATCATATCAGTTTATTTATAAATTTTCACAATTCAGGCCAAGCCTTTTACAATACTTTTGTCTCAACAATCATAAACAGCAAACTGCATTTCTCACGAACTTCCTCAATATTATCAAAAAAAAAAAATGAAACCAACCGCAATATATATATTATGTATGTATCTCGTAAAGCAATGTCAAACAGCTCAACCTTTATGTACCACAAGGAAACCAAGGAATCAACCAATACTTTTTCAAAATAATTGCAACAAGACTTAACAACAAATTAACAAACCAAGTAGTCATAGAAACAACAATGAACATAAAATAATTAAGATATGAATCAATTAAATTGGAAACGGGGAAGGGATCATGTAAGCAGGAAATTTGGTGGTGCATAGATACTCGTCACCTCACCTATACATCACACACATGCAATTTCACATAACAATTAAGTGGGGATCCCTATTCCCTCAAGTCAAGGTTAAACCAACCACTTACCTCAAATTCGCATGCCACTCACTGCTCAATTATAGCTTTTCCTTTTGAATTCACCTCCAATACACTCGAATCTAATCATAATTAACTTAATATCATTAATTAATGCTAAAGGAACTAATTTTACTGAAAATTATAATTTTTTCTAAGTTTTCTCAAAAAAAGTTAAAACCCGACCCTGGACCCGCTTGGTCCAAACTCGGGGTTCAGACCAAATTATGTTTACCCATTCACCCCCGAGCCCGAATATACAATTAGTTTCGCTATTCGAACTCAATTCGAGGTAAAGATTCAATTTTTACAAAATTCTCTAATTCTACCCAAACTCTCAATTTTTACCATGAAAATTCTTAGTTTTTGATTTAAAAGTGATGAAAAATATTGGGTAATTGAAAGAGTAAGGTTTAGAATTGATTACCTACACCTTGGGGATGAACTTTGGTGGAGAAAATCGATCTTAGGACTGTATAATTCGAAAATTATGAATAAAAAGGGTTCTGTCCGTGTTAAAATTGATTTTATATACCTGGGTAGGCCTTCTACGCGTTCCCGTGGACCTGCCCGCGTTCGCATAGGGTAATGGGCAGTGGCCTTCGCGATCGCGTAAGGTGGGCCCCGTTCGTATAGGGTATTTGGGTTCCCCCCCAGGCCCAATTAACTCAGTGCGATTGCGTGAGAAGCTATTCGTTCGCATAGCACAAATGGTGACCCACAAAATTTACTCTATGCGATTGCGGTAGTTACTATGCGATCGCAAAGCACAAAAAATCACTGTGCACTAGAACATCAATTTACAGCAGCATTTTATAGGTTTAATACATCCCGTGGCCTATCCGAAACTCATCCGAGCCCTCAGGTCTCTAAACCAAACATGAGTTTAAAAATATCATACGGACTTGCTCATGCGATCAAATCATGAAAATAACATGTAAAACTATGAATTAAACCTCAAAACTTATCATTTTTTTCAAGAACACTTAAAGTTCATTATTTCTCAATCGGACGTCCGAATCACGTCAAATAAATTACGATTCTCATCAAATTTCATAGTTTGCATTTAAATACTATAACAGATCTGTACCGGGCTCCGAAACCAAAATACGAGCCCGATATCAATGATTTCAAACGTTAGTTCTTTTCTTTATTACATTAATAATTCAGCAAAATAATTTCTTTCAAAAATTAATTTCTAAGGCTTGGGGCCTCGGAATTCATTTTCGGGCATACGCCCAAGTCCCATATTTTACTGCGGATCTCCCGGGATCGTCGGAGCAACTATGATCAAATTTTAACTCTAGAAATTACTATTTCTCATATTTTCACATAAAAACTTTCTGGTTTCACGCCCGGACTGTGCATGCAAATCGAGGTATTTAAAATTAGTCATTTTAATGGCTAATAAGCCTAGAATGGAGTCTTAATTAATGACCCATTAGGTCATCACAATCTCCACCTCTAAAACAAACGTTCGTCCTCGAACGGACATAGAAAGTTACCTAAATTGGCAAACAAGTGTGGATATCTACTCTACATATCCGACTCGGACTCCTATGTAGCTGCCTCAACGGGCTGACCTTTCCACTGCACTCGAACTGAAGGATAACTCTTATACCTCAACTGTCAAACCTGCCGGTCTAAAATGGCTACCGGCTCCTCCTCATAAGTAAAGTCTTTGTCCAATTAGACAGAGCTAGAATCTAACACGTGGAACGGGTCACCATGATATTTCCGGAGCATAGACACATGGAATATCGGATGAAGTGAGAATAACCCTGGAGGCAACGCAAGTTTATAAGCTACCTCCCCCACTCTATCAAGAATCTCAAACGGCCCGATATACCTAGGGCTCAACTTAACCTTTTTCCCAAACCTCATAACACCCTTCATGGGCGACACCCGAAGCAATACTCGCTCTCCAACCATGAATGCAACTTCACGAACCTTACGATCGGCATAACTCTTTTGCCTAGACTGAGCTGCACGAAGTCTCTCCTGAATAATCTTGACCTTATCTTAGGCCTCCTGAACTAAGTCGGTACCCAATAACCGAGCCTCTCCCGGCTCAAACCATCCAACTGGCGATCTACACCGTCTACCATATAATGCCTCATAGGGATATATCTGAATGCTCGACTGATAACTATTATATAAGAAAACTCCGCTAACGGCAAGAACTGATCCCAAGAACCTCCAAAATCAATAACACAAGCGCGGAGCATATCCTCCAAAATCTTAATGGTACGCTCGGACTGCCCGTCAGTATGAGGATGAAATGATGTGCTCGACTCGGGTACCCAACTCGCGTTGAACTGCCCTCCAAAAGTGCGAAGTAAATTGTGTACCTCGATCGAAAATGATAGACACGGGCACACCGTGAAGGCGAACAATCTCTCGAATATATATCTCTGCCAACCTCTCTGAAGTATAAGTACTTGCCACAGGAATGAAATGTGCTGATTTAGTCAGCCTATCCACAATAACCCAAACTGCGTCAAATTTCCTTTGAGTCCGTGGGAGTCCAACAACGAAGTCCATAGTGATACGCTCCCACTTCCACTCAGGAATTTCTATCTGCTGAAGCAAACCACCGGGTCTATGATGCTCATATTTTACCTGCTGACAATTTAAGAACCGAGCCACATACATAACAATGTCTTTTTTCATCCTTCTCCACCAATAATGTTGCCTAAAGTCCTAGTACATTTTGGCTGCACCTGGGTGGATAGAATACTTAGAAGTGTGAGCCTCCTCAAGGATCAACTCACGAAGGCCATCAACAGTAGGCAAACATATACGACCCTGCATCCTCAAAACACCGTCATCTCCAACTGTAATCTGCTTGGCACCACCGCGCCGAACTGTGTCCCTAAGAACCATCAAATGCGGGTCATCATTCTGCCGCTCTCAGATACACTCAATTAGAGAAGATCGGGCGACTGTGCAAGCTAGAACATTGTTGGGCGAAATATCCAGCCTTACGAACTGATTAGCCAACGTCTGAATGTCTAAAGCTAACAGTGTCTCACCGACTGGAATGTATGCAAGACTTCCCATACTCACCGCCTTTCTACTCAATGCATCAGCCACCACGTTGGCCTTCCCTGGATGATATAATATAGTGACATCATAATCCTTCAGTAACTCTAACCATCTCTGCTGCCTCAAATTTAGATCCTTTTGCTTGAATAAGTACTGGAGACTGCGATGGTCAGTGAAAACCTCACACGGCACGCCATACAGATGGTGCCTCCAAATTTTCAATGCATGAACAATGGCTGCCAACTCTAAGTAATGAACATGATAATTCTTCTCATGGACTTTCAGCTGCCGAGACGCATATGCAATCACTCTGACATCCTGCATCAATATTGCTCCAAGTCCAACTCAAGATGCATCACAATACACCGTGAAAGAACCCGAACCTGATGGTAACACCAACACCGGTGTTGAAGTCAAGGCTGCATGAGCTTCTGAAAGCTTGCCTCACACTCGTCTGACCATTTAAATGGGGCACCTTTTTGAGTCAATTTAGTCATTGGGGCTGCTATGGATGAGAACCCCTCAACAAAACGACGGTAATAACCCGCCAAACCCAAGAAGCTCCTGATCTCCGTGGCTGTAGTGGGTCTAGGCCAGTTCTTGACTGCCTCTATCTTCTTATGATCAACCTGAATACCCTCAGCTGATACAATATGACCCAAGAAGGCTACTGAATCCAACCAGAACTCGCATTTTGAAAACTTGGCATACAACTGATTATCTCTCAAAGTTTGGAGCGCTATACGGAGGTGCTGCTCATGCTCTTCTCGACTGCAGGAGTATATTAGAATGTCATCAATGAACACGATCACGAAAGAGTCCAGATGGGGCTTGAAAACCCGATTCATCAAGTCCATAAAGGCTGCTGGGGCATTAGTCAGCCCAAAAGACATGACCAAAAATTCATAGTGCCCATACCTCATCCGAAAGGCTGTCTTAGGAACATCGGACGCCCTAATCTTCAGCTGATGATAGCCCGATCTCAAATCAATTTTCGAAAATACCCTAGCACCCTAAAGCTAATCAAATAAATCATCAATTCTCGCCAGTGGATACTTATTCTTGATAGTAACTTTATTCAGCTGTCGGTAATCTATACACATCCTCATCGACCCATCTTTCTTCTTTACAAACAAAATTGGCGCACCCCAAGGCGAGACACTGGGTCTAATAAAACCCTCATCTAGCAAGTCTTGCAACTGCTCCTTCAATTCTTTCAATTCTGGTGGGGCCGTCCGATATGGAGGAATGGAAATGGGCTGAGTTCCCGAAGCCACATCAATACAAAAATCAATGTCCCTTCGGGTGGCATCCTCGGCAGGTCTGCAGGAAATACCTCGGGAAACTCACGAACAATAAGAACTGACTCTATAGAAGAAACCTCGACATCAGAGTCACAAATATGAGCCAAATAAGACAAACACCCCTTCTCTACCATGCAACGAGCCTTGGCATATGAAATCACTCGGCTGGGAGAATGACCAGGAGTCCCTTTCCATTCTAATCGAGACAACCCCGGAAAAGCTAAAGTAACTGTCTTGGCGTGACAGTCCAAGATGGCATAATAAGGAGACAACCAATCCATGCCTAATATAACATCCAAATCGACCATGTCTAGAAGCAGAAGATCCACACTAGTTTCAAGACCCTTAATGACTACTATGCACGAACGATACACACGATCTACCACAATAACATCCCCCACAGATGTAGACACATAAACAGGAACACTCAAGGAATCACAAGGCACAATCAAATACGTGGCAAACTAGGATGAAACATAAGAATAAGTAGACCCCGGATCAAACAAAACTGAAGCAGCTCTATCACAAACTGAGATGATACCTGTAATAACAGCGTCGGAGGACGCTGTCTCAGGCCTGGATAGAAATGCATATAATCGGGACTGGGCCCCGCCACCCTAAACCACATCTCTAGGAGGACCTCCACCTCTAGCGGGCTGGCCTCTACCTCTAGCTACCTGACCTCCACCTCTAACATTCTGGCATCTACCTCTATGACCCCTACCCCTTGCTGGCTGTGAAGGTGGTGTTGCAGTTGGTGCCGAAACTATGGCAAGAGAACCCTGAAACTGATTCTAATTACCTAGAAATTTCGTACAAGCTCTCCGAATATGCCTATATTCACCACACTCAAAACACCCCTCCTGATATGAAAATTGACCCTGACAAATCGACTGACCAAGATAATAACTCTGCAGAGGAGGTGCTCTAATGGGAGCTGAAGAAGCACTGTAGACTGGCTGAGCAGAAGGAGGTAGATAAGAACCACGACCATCCGAAGTACCATGTTAAACATGTAGTGCTGAATGAAATAACATGGAAGAATGGCCTCTGCTAAATGAAGTCCCGCCTCCAGATGAGGCACCACTGAAACCACCGGAATGGCGAGATCTCTTGTCAGACCCCTGACCTCCCATCCCGAGAACCGACTCAACCCTCCTAGCCACATTAGCCGCATCCTGGAAAGAAATCTCGGTCCCTGTCTCATTGGCCATCTGAAACCTGATGGGCTGAGCAAGGCCCCCAATAAACCGTCTGACCCTCTCTCTCTGTGGCAACAAGAGAATAACATGTCTAGCCAAATCCATGAAATGAGTCTCATACTGGGTCACAATCATGCTGCCCTGCTGAAGTCGCTCAAACTGACGACGCTTCTCCTCTCGAGTAGTAACAGGCAAAAACTTTTCCATAAAGAGATGAGAAAACTGATCCCAAGTCAAGGTAGGCGACCCAACTGGTCTAGTCAACGGATAATCCCTCCACCATTTCTTGGCGGAACCAATCATCTGAAAAGCAGCAAAATCGAACCCATTGATCTCCAAAATACCCATATTACGTAACACCTCATGACAACTATCCAGATATTCCTGAGGATCTTCTGAAGTAGCACCACTGAAGTGAACAGGAAAAAGCTTGATAAACCTGTCCAGTCTCCACAAGGCATCTGAGGACATAGCTGCCCCATCAACGGGTGGCATTGCTGGAACTGGCTGAATTACCCCAACTGGATTAGCTGCTGAGGTCTGAACCTGAGGAGTAGTCTGAACCGGAGTGTGGGTAGCAAGAGTCTGGACCCCTCCTCCAGCCTGAGATACGGCTACTGCAACAAGGAATGTGCCAGTCTGGGCTACACTCTCCATAATACCCACAAAAAGGACCAAAGCATCCTGAAGTACCGGGGTAGCAATAACCCCTCTGGGACCTGAGCTGGTCCCGCTGGAATGGTTCGAGCTGGAATCCCCTCATAAATCTCGATCTAAGTTTCCACAGCTGGGGCTGCTGCCTGAGCAATGGGCTGAGTCCTGCCCCTGCCTCGGCCTCTGACGCGGCCTCGACCTCTGCCCCTAATAGGAGATGCTGCTGCTGGAGGACCGGAATGTTGGTCAGAGGAAGAGGAAGCACGTGTTCTCACCATTTGCGAGAGAATAGAAGAATTCAATCAGTATTTGAGATAACAAGAATCGCACAATAGAATAGAAATAAAAATGGAGTTGTTTCCTAACTCAATAGCCTCTGAGAGATAAGTACAGATGTCTCCGTATCGATCATTCAGACTCTATTAAGCTTGTTCGTGAATTGTGAGACCTAAGAAAACCTAGTGCTCTGATACCAACTTGTCACGACCCAAATTCCCAACCTTAGGGATCATGATGTCGCCTAACACCACACTTTCTAGGCAAGCCAATGTTAGAACTCGATTAGCTATTTTTCCTTTGATTATTTACTTAAACACAATAAACCAAATTTAAAGTAAATTAAATCTAATGATTTCCCAGCGAATAACTTCATAAATAAAATATTAAGCAAGTAAATAAGTAACCCAAGCCATGAACTATATATATATAGGGCTACCCCAGGGTCTAGTGTCACAATTCACGAACTTCTAAGAATACTACAAATAATGGGTTGAAATAAAATAATATATCTGTTTTGAGAAAAATAAAACAGTCTCCATAAACTAAGAGAAGACTCCAGGAATCTGCGAATGCCGGCAGATATACCTCGTGTCTCCGAATAATGACTGACCGCTACTAAAAATCTCTAACACTGACCGATAGCTGGATCTGCACAAAAGAGTGCAGAGTGTAGTATCAGTACAACCGACCCCATGTACTGAGTAAGTGTCGAGCCTAACCTCGACGAAGTAGTGACGAGGCTACGTCGAGGCATTAACAATATATCCTGTGAACAATATAAAATAAAGCAAAAGGGAAATTCTAAAATAAAAAAACAAAAACTGTAGCAACAATTTAAAATACCCAGCCACCTTTCCAAGTCTCAATTATAATCAATTCTCACGTACGTTTCTAAATTTCCAAATTTTAACTTTAAAAATGAAAGTAGTGCAAATTATGAAAAATAGTAAAGTAAAACAGTAAGTTTTCAAGTCTTTTTTTTCTTTGAAAATCAGTAAATCATAAGTGTCCTCCCTTATTGCTCCTTGTTGCGGCGTGCAACCCACTCCCACTTGTCCAACTTTATTGCTCCTTCCTATACGTATATCACCCTTATTACTCCTGTTGCGGCGTGCAACCCGATCTCACCTATCCACCCTTATCAATCCTTGTTGTGGCGTGCAACCCGCTCCCACAAGACATATCATATCAGTTTATTTATAAATTTTCACAATTCAGGACAAGCCTTTCACAATACTTTTGTCTCAACAATTATAAACAACAAACTGCATTTCTCACGAACTTCCTTAATATTATCAAAAGAAAAAATGAAACCAACCTGAATATATATATATATATATATATATATATAT
>ML373212.1:0-86253 GCA_005239525.1 Nicotiana knightiana | reverse complement strand
TTGAATAATTTCATTTGAATATTTTGAGGTATACTTTCCTACACTCAATGTACAACCTCGCCAGTTTCCAACTTGGCACCACACCCCCAACTTAGGGGTTTAGCCTCATTCTCAATGTTCAAGGAGGGACGGGTTCAAAAGATGGAATTATTTTGCAAAAGGGGAAGGGTTTGTAATGAGGTGGCCAAAGAAAAGGTTAAACGATCAAATGGGGTAACTAGTGATAATGTCTATACAATGGGTAGCTTGAATGGCTAACTGGGTTTTCAAATAACACAAAGACTGCCTAAGGTCATTTCTCCAACCAAATGTACTTATCATTAGTATCGAAATACCAACCGGGTAAGTTCTAGATGACAGAAGTAAACACAAGAATTATTTANATATATATATATATATATATATATTTCTTCTTTTTTTTATATATTTTTTTCTTGTGGAGCTTGAATAATTTCATTTGAATATTTTGAGGTATACTTTCCTACACTCAATGTACAACCTCGCCAGTTTCCAACTTGGCACCACACCCCCAACTTAGGGGTTTAGCCTCATTCTCAATGTTCAAGGAGGGACGGGTTCAAAAGATGGAATTATTTTGCAAAAGGGGAAGGGTTTGTAATGAGGTGGCCAAAGAAAAGGTTAAACGATCAAATGGGGTAACTAGTGATAATGTCTATACAATGGGTAGCTTGAATGGCTAACTGGGTTTTCAAATAACACAAAGACTGCCTAAGGTCATTTCTCCAACCAAATGTACTTATCATTAGTATCGAAATACCAACCGGGTAAGTTCTAGATGACAGAAGTAAACACAAGAATTATTTACACAAAACTAACACACATGGCACATGAACTGTTTGACTCAACATAGTTTTAGCTTTCGAGTCAACACTTGGCAACTCGGAGCTTTCATCATATTACATGCATAATTCTAAGTAAACATAGAGTCAAAGAGCGAGCCTCAAGTTCACACAGATGATTAACCATAAAAAAAAATTTACAGACATACATGCTTGAAACTAGACAATTACACCAAACCGGTCAAAATGTATCGTCCTACTTCCATGGTTCTACTATTACACCCTTGGAAAAGAACCCGACGAAGAATAACCTAGGGAAATTCATCGCTAATTACAAAATGCATACAAATATCTACTTGTTTTTGGTTTTTTTAAATATAAAAATATAACATACCTACAAAGACAACACAAGTATATACAAGAGTTAACGAGAAATTTGCTTATATAACACAAAAACATGTACAAGAGTTCAAGGAGTACAAAAATATATACACAAGGCTATCCCATCCTCAACTAAAAGACATGCATTGTCCCTAATGCATAAGATATGTAAAAGCAGAGTTTAGGGACTCCCTGAGGCGCACTAAGCACTATGGGAGTCGGAAGCCGGCTGGATGATGGTGGGGTCCCCCCTTGATGTCGGAGCTGGGGCTGATGAGATCTCAGCCTGAGGGGTGACCTCCACTGATGGAGGAGGGATCTCCAACTGTCCTGACACTGGAACTGGTGCCTGTGAGCTCCTAGCCTCACCTGATGATGGCGGAATGGTTGATGATTTGGCTTGGGTGACCATGTCTGCTAGCGAATATGCTATCGCCGTCTGAACAACTGCTTCTTCTTCCTCCTCTGCAACTATAGGGACAACAACCTGCTTGCCTTTCTCTTGAGGACCCTCATCCTCCTCGGACCATGACTCCTCATCAGTCTCCTCCTCGTCTATCTCCCCAGCCTCAGACTCTGCAGAGTGTCCAGAGTCTTCCCCAGAAGGGATGTCAACGTGTGTAGGGGGAGCTGGAGTCAGGGAAGCCCTGACAGTCTATGGCTCATGAGCTGTCATCAATGTGGAAAAGTCAAGGTCTAACCCAGCCACGGACGTGCCCTCTCCCTGCTGTCCTTCCTTTGGCATGAAGGAGGATAGATAGAACTCTAGATTTTGCATTTTGTGGAGCTCAGTCTTCAGTGTGCCAACCTCGTCACGGAGCTTGGGCAGGCCTCCAAACTCACCCCGCTCTACCTTCTTAAGCCTTACCTCAATCCGCTTGAGGCGATCCTCATAAGATGAATGTTGTTGTTGGAGTGTTGTCACTGAGGACTGGATAGGAGTAAGGGCCTGCCTGATCAAAGTGGGGAGTTCCTTCAGAAGCCGGTCTACCTTAGCATTTTCATGCTGAGCTAAGAGAGCTAGCCTCAAAATGGCTGGCAGTGCGGCAGAAGGCTGGGCAATAGTGGCCTGAGAGGTGGGTTGTGGAGTGGTAGTGGATGCCACTGTGGTTGGAGGAGAAACAGTTGTCTGGGAGTATGAGATATTTGTGTCAGCATGAATTTGGATCTGAACCTCTGGAGGAGCAGCAGCTACCTGTCACCGTGTCACTGATGCGCGTGATATAAATATTCTTCAGCACTTTCCCCATCTTGTCATAGTGTGGCATTGAAGGGACTTCCACAGCCTTACAGAGGGCTGTGATCAAGCATGGGAATGGAAGTGACGTGCCTGTCTGGTTGGCTCGGACCCCTAACTCTCGGAAGATAATGTCACCCACATCAATCTTGACCCCGGTCATAATGCATGCAATGAGAAGAGCTTTCTCAATGCTTATGTCAGTCTCATTCCGGGACGATCAAGCGAGAGGTAACAAAGCTGAGCCAGAATCTACTCTCTCTTGTGAGATCTTCCTTGAATATTTTATGCATAGGGTCAATCCAAGTGGGGGTCCTCTTTTCAATCATTGAGGCAATCCAGGAATGCTCACCATCTCTGTTGGCCCATTTGGCCTCATACTCAGTTGTGCCCGGACTCCAGCTTCTAAAATATAGATCATTTACCATGCCCTAGTCACAAAGCACCGACTTCCCCTAAACCATGACCGATTCACATAAGACTTTGTTACGCTTGTGATGAGCTGTTCTGGAGGCCCCGTAGAATGCATAGAACTCTCGCACCAGTGTTTCATTGAAATCATCAGGCACCTCAGTGAAGCATTCCCAGTTTCTAGCTTTGATGTTCTCCAGTATGTGAGGGTACTGCTCCTGTAGTCCATTCAGACTCAATTGTTTCTCTTCAGGGATTTTTCGTTTCGTGAACCCTTTTTATACAGACTCCTAGAGCCTGTGACCTCAAAACGGAGCTGGAAATCATCTCCTCTTTTTCTTCTTGCCTCAGCTTGTAGGTCGACTGAGGGCAAGGCCTCCTCCTCATCAGACTGGGAGGGATGTTCAGCAATAAGTTGGTATGGTTCTTGTCGTGAACGTTTGTCTTGTTGTGCTTGATTGTCGGAGGAGGCCCTTTTTTTAGCAGAAATAGATTTCTTGGGAGCCATATCTGTAAAGAAACAAAGTGTGAGAGACATAGAAGACATCAAAAGAAAACTTTACAAACAAATTCAAATATGCGATAGGTTATGCGGTCGCATAACCACTATGCGGACCGCAAACCTATCACAAAATGCATGTCTGCTGAAAGGAATCAATTATGTGATGGGTTATGCGATTGCATATCCATTATGAGGTATGCATAACCATCGCAAAATTGTGCACTTGTAAAGGTCATCACACTATGCAATTGCAAAAGCCACCAGAGAGATGGATATGCGATCGCAGATCAGCCGCAAAAAACATGTTATATCTGGCCACAGACTGTCTGGGTATGCGGTGGCTTTGCGGTCCACATATCTCTTATCTGATCGCAAAGCCTCCGCATTTTGTCATCTTCCTCAAGTCACCTAGGGTTTCATATGCGGCAATGGTGTGGACCGCAAATCGACTATGCGGTCTGCAAAAGTCATCGTCCTCAAGGTTTTACATCTACACTCTACAATGGTGACCCTAATTTCACTACCCAGCAAGCCCAGACTTAACCAATTATTCAAGAACCCCCCATTACGAGCAGATAACCAAAAGAACGATGAGGAAGAAAGAACAAACACAAAAGAAAACAAACAAAAAAGGATAACACACAACAAAATTAAAACTAACAATTTACAGAGATGAAGTTGGGAAGGAAGAACATACCAGAACTAGATGAACGAGAAACAATCAAGGAGATGAATTCAACAATTGTAATCTTTGTTCACTCTTTCAATTTCAAACTAGCCGTTTTCCCTTCTTCTTTTTCTTTTTGTTTCGTTTTTGTTTTGTTTAAGTGCCAAGTGTTTGTGTTTGAGTGCTGGTGTGCAGATGATGGGAGTTGTGCAAAGGGGGTAAGGCTACTTACCTGTGAAAATGTGGTGGATAATTTACCGCATAACACATTATGTGACCGCATAAGTGTTATGCGATGGTTTCAACTCAGGTTGCTCATCTCCACAATGCGGTGCACTTGTGCGATTGCATAACTGGTATGCAGTCCGCAAAGTGCACGTCCTACCACATTTCAGCCGCCAATTTTTTTTGCTAAACAAACTACCCAGGTCTGCGACCACTATGCGGTCTGCATAGTCAAAATGCGACCGCATATGTGTAGCAGACTTCCCATGGTGACTTTTCTTCCCCTTCACTCGCAATTTTACCCTGTTTTATGACCTTTTTGAATCACCTGCACTCTAACACACATTTTAAATTGCTCAATTTAATCCATCTAACAAAATTTAAAATTTAAAGGACAAAAAAAAAAGATGTTACCACACATGGGTTGCCTCCCATGAAGTGCTTGATTTAACGTCGCGACACGACGAAGTTGGCCTTTCTTTGGGTTCACTCATTGGTCAGGCATGGACCATCTTTGAGAGACAACTGTTCCACCAAGTGTTTTTCTCCATCTGTGCCCAAGTAGTGCTTGACTCGCTTGCCATTGACTTTGAAGGTTCGGAGCCCATCCTCCAATTCTAATTCCCCAGCTCTAAAAAGGGATACATCTACCACCTTGAACTGGCCAGACCACTTCGATTTGAGCTTGCCCGGAAACAATTTGAGCCTAGAGTTGAAGAGCAAAACCAGGTCATGCGACTTCAACTCCCTTTCCAAGATCTTTTTGTCATGGACGAATTTCATACTTTATTTGTGCACTGTTGCACTTTAATATGCATGGAAACGGAATTCCTCCATTTCATTGAGTTGTGTTAACCTCGAATTTGCAGCTTCATCCCAGTCCAAGTTCAACCTTTTTAAAGCCCACATGGATTTGTGCTCCAATTCTACGGGTAGATGACAGGCCTTGTCGAAGACTAACCGGTAAGGAGAAGTGCCAATAGGGGTTTTGTATGCCGTGCGGTATGCCCACAATGCGTCATCTAGCTTCCTAGACCAGTCGGTCCTGTTAGCATTAACAATTGCTAGAATATTCTTTATCTCCCGGTTGGAAACTTCAACTTGGCCACTTGATTGGGGATGATAACGTGTGGCCACCGTATGCTTGACGCCATATTTCTCTAGTAGCCCCGTGAAAGCCTTGTTACAGAAGTGAGACCCACTATCACTAAGGATGGCTCTAGGAGTGCCAAACCACGTGAATATGTTTTTCTTTAAGAATGCAGTCACACTCCTTGCCTCATTGTTTGGTAAGGCAATTTCTCAACCCATCTGGACACATAGTCCACAGCTACCAAGATGTATTTCATACCACATGAGCTTACAAAGGGGCCCATAAAGTCAATTCCCCACACTTCAAAGATCTCGACCTCCATCACAAAGTGCATTGGCATTTCATGCCTCTTAGAGATTGATCCTTTCCTCTGACATTGGTCACAATCCTTGACTATTTGATTGGCATCATGATAAATTGACGGCCAATAATAGACACATTCAAGTACCTTTGCCACCATTCGATTACCCCCATCATGACCCCCAATCGGTGAGTCATGGCATGCCTTTAGAATTGGCATCATCTCCTCTTCTGGAACACACCCCCTAATGATGTTATCAGCACAAATGCGGAACAAGAATGGTTCTTCCCAGTAATATTGTCGAGACTCTCTCAAAAACTTCTTCTTCTGGGAAGCTTCCAATCCATCCGGAATGAGGTAACTAACCAAGTAGTTAGCAATATCAGCGTACCAAGGAGTAGATGGAGAAGACAATGCCAAAATATGCTCATCAGGGAAGGCATCATTGATATCAAGATTTTCCTTTGGTCGCCCGTCTTCCACAAGCCTGGAGAGATGATCTACCACTTGGTTTTCTTTGCACTTTCAGTCCTTGACCTCAAAGTCAAATTCTTGCAATAAGAGGATCCACCGGATTAACCTTGGTTTTGCATCTTTCTTTGCGATGAGATAGCGAACAGCGGCATGATCGGTGTAGACCACCACCTTAAACTCCAACAAATAAGCTCGGAATTTTTCAAAGGCATATACAATGGAAAGAAGTTATTTCTCTGTCACAGTATAGTTCACTTGCGCACCATTGAGTGTCTTGCTTGCATAATAAATGGGATGGAGAACCTTGTTATGCCATTGACCCATAATTGCTCCAATAGCTACACCACTGGCGTCACACATGAGCTCGAATGGAAGACACCAATCCGGTGTGAAAATAATGGGTGTTGTGGTGAGCTTCTCTTTTAGCTCCTCAAATGCCTTAAGGCACTTTTCATCAAACACAAACTTGGCGTCTTTTTCAAGGAGCTTGCACATAGGATTTGCAATTTTGGAGAAGTCCTTGATAAAACGCCGATAGAATCTGGCATGCCCTAAAAAGCTTCGGACACCTTTTACCCATGTTGGTGGAGGAAGTTTAGAGATGATTTCAATTTTTGCTCGATCAACCTTTATTCCATGTTTTTAAATTTTGTGCCCCAATACAATGCCGTCGTCCACCATGAAGTGGCATTTCTCCCAGTTAAGCACAAGGCTGGTCTCCTCACATCTCTTGAGCACTCGTCTAAGATTTTCAAGACAATGCTCAAAAGAATCACCTACCACCGAAAAGTCATCCATGAAAACCTTTAGGAAATCCTCCACCGTGTCTGAGAAGATGGACATCATGCATCTTTGAAAGGTAGCCGGAGCGTTGCATAAACCAAATAGCATCCGGCTAATGGAAAAAGTTCCATAAGGGCAAGTGAATGTTGTCTTTTCTTGGTCCTCCAATTCTATGTTGATTTGGTTGTAACCGGAATACCCATCAAGGAAGCAATAGAATGATCTTCACGCTAGCCGATCAAGCATTTGATCAATAAAAGGCATATGGAAATGATCTTTGCACGTGGCACTGTTGAGCTTCCGATAGTCCATGCATACTCTGCACCCGGTGACCGTCCGTTTTGGAATAAGCTCATTCTTTTCATTGTGAATTACTATCATGCCTACCTTCTTTGGTACACATTGCACCGGACTCACCCACAAACTATCCGCAATGGGGTAGAAAACCCCGACATCGAACCACTTGATTATTCTTTCTTGACCACCTCTTGCATTGATGGATTCAATCTCCTTTGGTGTTCAACACTCGGCTTGCTTCCTTCATCCAATTGGATTTTATGCTCACAAATTCCGGGGGGAATCCCTTGGATGTCCGCTATTGTGCATACAATTTCTTGTCAGTGTTCCCGTAAGACATTCAACAATTTACCTACCTGCACATCATCCAACAAAGAGGAAACGATTACGGGTAAAGTATCATTAGAGCCAAGAAATTTATACCTCAAATGTGATGGAAGTGGCTTGAGCTCAAGTTGTGGTGGCTCAATGATGGAAGGCTTTGCGGGAGGAGTGGCTCTATTTTCTAAGTCAAGAGAGAGCTTCTTTGGTGCATAAGAGTAGGACCCACGTCCCTCCATGTCTTCACCATCAAAATTTACCAAGATTGCCGCCAAGGCCTCACCAAGGTACTCTTCCTCCATCTTCATGTCACTAGCATCCTCGACCTCATCAACAACATCTATTACCGAGATCCCTTCATATGCATTCGGCAACTTCAAACCCTTACTAGCTTGGAAAGTAACTTCCTCATCATTCACTCGGAATTTGATTTCATTTCATTTCGAGTCCATCAAAGATCTTCCAGTATCAATGAATGGTTTTCCCAATATGATAGGAATTTCTTTGTCAACCTCACAATCAAGGATAACAAAGTCGGCCGGGAGAAGGAACTTCCCCACTTTCACTAAGACATCATCAACAATACCCACGGGTCTCTTGATTGAACGATCGGCCATTTTCAATCTCATACTTGTAGGTCTTGGCAACCCCAATCCCTCTTTCTTCTAAATATCAAGAGGCATCAAATTTATGCTAGCACCATTATCACAAAGTGCCCTTGCAAAATCTCTCAACCCGATAGTACATGGGATGGTGAATGCTCTCGGGTCTTCCTTCTTCTCAACGGTTGTCGTAGCAATAATAGAACTAACCCGGTGAGTCATACTCACCACTTCATTCTTGGTAGATCTCTTCTTGGTCATCAAGTCCTTTATTATTTGGCAAATCGCGGCATCTCTTGGAGAGCCTCCAAGAAAGGGATGTTTACCGACAATTGCTTCAAATATCGAACTTGCCATCATCTACCCTTCTTGCAAGCCTTTGAGGGAATGGAGGAGTAGGTCGAGGAATCGGTGGAGGAGCTTTTCGGGTCTCCTTCACCTTTTCCTTAACCTCTTCATGTTTTGCTTTTTGGATTTTCACCTCTTGGGAGGGATTCTCACTTTCAACAACAGTCGGCACTTCAACTTGTGCTTCAACTTCTTGCTCAAGATCATCTACCTCAACTACTTGTTCACTTTCATCTTGAAGGGCTTTCCCGCTTCTAGTAGTAATAGCCATGCAATGAGAAGATGGACCGCTCACATTCCCTTTTGGGTTGACAATTGTATCACTTGGAAGAGTACCTTTGAGCTTGGGATTTTGTTCTCTTGACAAGTCTCGCATTTTCATCTCAAGCTTTTGTATAGAGGCGGTATGTGACCCCACCATTTCGGACATGTCCTTCATTGTAGCATCACCTCTCTCTTGATTTTGCAAGATCTTTTCAAGCATCCCTTCCAACTTGGATTCATTTGAAGGACCCTTCTTGTAATATTGCCCATTCGGTGGAACATAGAGGTTGGAGATCCGGTTGGAATAATTGTTATTGTTGTTGTTCCAATTACCTTGACTCAACCCACCTCGGTCATTGCACCAATTTTGTTGGCCTTGCCCTTGCGGGTTTGGCCTCCATTGATATTGTTGGTGATACCCTCCTTGAGAATTATGAACATAGTTGGCTTCTTCAAACTCTTGATTTCCCGTTGGTTGCATGTCTTCCACAACACTTACCTTCTTCGTTTGACTATCCGTGAACATATTTGTCAACACATCAATATTTGTGGCAAGACTGGCAATCAATTAGTCTCTCTCTTGATTTTATTTGATCACGTTGGTAAGAGAGGGAGTACCATAGGAAATTCCCCACTAGCATCCTCAGAATGCCATGCTTGATTGTGTTTGGCCATTTTATCTAGAATCTGCGTAATACGGGTGAATGATTTGTCCATGAAAGATCCGTCTGCTGCATTTTTTGCTATATACTGGTACAATGGATCCAAACCCCTGTAGAAATTCTCCATCATAATAGCATCCGGAAAACCATGGTTCAGTGACCTCACTGAGTATAACTTGAATCGGTCCCACGCATCATGTAAGTGTTCTCCTGGTATTTGTTTGAAGAAGAAGATTTTATCTCTAAGCTCTGACTTCTTGCTCTGTGGGAACCACTTGGACAAGAAGGCACGGACAAGCTCGGGCCAAGAAGTGATAGATTGCAGAGGTAGATTTCGAATCCACTTTCTCGCTTCTCCAGTCAATGAGTATTTGAATACTCACAATCTCAAGGCGTCGTCTGTTACATTGTTCTGTTTATGCATGGAGCACACACCAAAGAAGTTCCTAAGGTATTGTGTTGGATCATCATCAGTAGAGTTCTTGAATAATCCTTCTGCCTTAAGCATTAGGATTAACCTATGTTCTACTTTGAATGTAGCAGCTTCAACCCGTGGAGGAAGGATAGCATTGGTATCATCAAGATATTCCTCAATATCCGCAAAGGTATTATCCTCTTCACCATAATCGTCCATTCTTACCTATCACACTGAGCAAAGCAAGCAAAATGTGATGGAATGGAAAATATGTAAAGTAAAGTGCACACTAGTTAGTAATTTCAAAATCGTATTCCCCGGAAACGGCGCCAAAATTTGATACGCTCAAAATACACCTTGAAATAGTGTAAAGCGGTCGATGTCAAATATAGTAACCCAACGAGGTTGGGGTCGAATCCCACAGGGAATAGGCGTGAAAAGTTTACTTGAGCAGTTTGAATCTTAACTTAAATCGTATTTATATTCCGTTAGAGTAACAAGAGTATGGTAATAGATTGGATTGTAATTTTGTGAAATAGTAACAAGTATGATTAAATAAGGTTGTAATTAATTTGATTACCTAAACCAAGGTTGTGTCCCCTTCAATGAAATGTAATGCTATCAATGTTAATATGATATATTTCTAACGGAAGGTCCTTTTGATATGCAAATGATTTCTAAATGACTACCCAATATTTTCCAATAGTTGGGTAGTATTGCTCTTTATAATTTTTCCAAATATAAAAGAGTTGCAATTAAGAGTAATCAATTTATGCCAAATAAAACCCACTTATTCCTAAACGATTATATTAAATAAGGTTTAAAGCCTTGAGTCTTTGATATTTACTTCTACCAAACCCTAACTCACTTTTTCAAGTAAAGAAAGAATATAATGGAACTTGTTAATGTTTGCAACCACCAACAATAAATGAAGAATGATGAGTAAATAACTATCAACCAACCATTATACATATATTCAATGTTAAACACCCATTGACATTACACCCATTTAGGGTCCATAACCTTAGTATTTAAAGTTAGCTACACATGCTAAAATACAAAAAGATGAGAATATTAAATGCCATAAAGCTTACAAAGTGAAACATTCTTCACTCTTAAAGCTTCCAAAAGATGAGAATATTCAAAGCTTGGAATGTAGCTCAAATTTTAGACAAGATGCCCCCACAAAACCTCAATAAATCTATTTATAGTGGGCTAAAACTCGGGGCCAATTTCAGACAAAAATTCCCTTCCAGGTCAAATATGCGATCGCATTTCTGTCGCATAACAGATATGCGGTCCGCATTCTCTTCAAGTCCGCCGCATCTTCGAAACCCTAGGTTCCAGGAAGTCGTCGCATTCTGGTTATGCGGTCCGCATTGTTGATATGCAACCGCATAGTGTCATCGTATTTTTGATCTCAGCAACTTCTACAGGAGGTTTGTGATCCATTATGCAGCCCGCAAACCTGTTATATGGTCGCATAATGGACTGTATTTCTTTCACTTGGCTTTGGCCAAACTAAATGTTGGACTTTGTGGTTCCCCTGAGCATTATGCGGTCCGCATGTTGGATTTGCGGTCTGCGTTTTCAACTCTGCGGTCACATTTTGCCTCTTTCTTGTCCTTTTGCGGCTTTTTGATTCCATTTCCATGTTTTTGGGTCCTCAAGCCTCATGCACGGCAAAACATCAAAATTACGTAAGTATAAAAGATAATTGCATTTAAAAAGAGCTAAAATCTAAGAAATTGATATTAAATGTGACGAAATTCTCTAGCACATCATGCATAGTTTAAATATTATGTTGGATCGGGCCGTACGACATCGACATGATTTGCACATAAATTGCTTGATTGTTTTTGGAATTTTTGGTAATTGATGTGGCCTCATTTGACGAGGATGTAAATTGTTAAAAAAAATGGAAATAAGTTTGAAAATTTCTATTAACAAAAGAAATGTTTACCTGCTTTATGTTGAGTTTGCAGCCACCTTATAAAATCCATGATTTTTCACATTATTGGCATTACATTATTGGACCACTAGTAAGTGTTGAAGTCGATCTCTCGTCACTACTTCTTCGAGGTTAGACTGGATACTTACTGGGTACGTGTTGTTTTCGTACTCATACTACACTTGCTGATTATTTTTGTTGTATAGGCACATGTATGTCTAGTGGCTTCGTCGGGCGTAGCAACGTGGTTGATACAGACACTTAGGTGAGCTGCATCTCTCGAGATGACCCACAACCAGCAAAGTCTCCTTCAAAGTATTGTTTTTTCTTTTCTGTCCAATTTGTATTCCGAATAGTTATTGTATTACATTTTAAATTCCTAGACATTGCTCATGCACTTGTGACACCGGGTTCTGGGATGACTATGGGATTATTCAGTACTTAAATTTGCTAAAGACATCATTATCTACTCACTGAAGTTCATTATTTATTGTTAAATGCAAGGAAAATAAATGATTTCAAAAATACTAAAATGAGAATTTGATTAACTTCTTGGTGTTAGCTTGCCCGACAGTGGTGCCCGGCGCTATCACGACCATTAATGGATTTAGGATCGTGAAAACATGGTATCAGAGCACTAGGTTCCCTTAGGTCTCACAAGTCATGAGCAAATCTAGTAGAGTGTTGTGGATCGGTACGGAGACGATTGTACTAATCTTCGAGAGGCTACAGGGTTGTTAGGAGCACTTCCCTTTTTGATTCCTCATTGTGCGGTTGATTCCTTTGAGGCTAATTACTTCATTCCATATCCATTCAATCTTATGCAACGTGAAGCGCTTGTTATAAATTGGAAATTGAGGAATTGTAATGGTACTACAGATGTGATGCAAGATGCTTCTCCTTGTGTAGTTGTTTGGGGTTATTTTCGTCACCTTGTGGAAGGATATTCTATCGTTCAGCTCAGTAGCTATACTTCTGAGAGCTTTGAGGCTATGCACAGGTTGTTGTGATGCTCAAGAACGGTTATCGCACAGTAATTGATGTGATGGTAGGATGCTTGCCTATGTGTTGGGGCAGTGAATGACTTGAAAGGAGCGCTACTCAAATCATGATTCAGAGATTCAGTATTTCATTTCCAGCGGAGGAAAAGCAATCGAACTTTAAGTGTTCAGGTTGGGTTGATAGAGTAACGAGACTTGGTATTTTCAAGTGTGGTGGAATTTTCATCTGCGACATGGTATCGTCGTCCTCGATTGAATGTGTTAAGTCCGCCGGTGTTATGATCTTCTACAATTCGCCTTTGGGGCGGGATATTGTGAGATAGTATTGGAGAAACATCTGTCAATAATCGCGAGGTGCGGTGGTCCAGGATTGAATGGGTATTTCTAATGTCGATGGCTCGAGAAGGAGGATATTCGGAAGGGGTTGAGGTTAGTAGCGATCTATCATTTCAAGTTCTACAGAGATAGATATTGATTTAAGGTAACAACTGAGCAGCAAAGGATGAGGAAGGATATGTGGGAAGTATCAGGCGGTGGTTAAATTTCTAGAAGGATGGGTGTAAGAAGCGAAAGTCGAGTAGTTTCTTAAAGGAGTGATTTTGACCAAAGTGGGAGAGTGGCAGCGTAGCATATGGGTTCAATGGCAGGATAACTACACACCTTGAGGAAAATTTTAGAGTTATTTGGGAATTTTAGTGGACGACGATTGGATCCACGGGCTTAATTTGAAATATTAGCTATTATATAGTAGGAGATTAGATGCAATAGAAAGGAGTTGCTTGACATGAAGAAGGATGCAATAGAACTTTGAATTGGAAGATATTGTCGCACATTTAGTTGATGTCCATAACGAGTGAATGGATTGGTACAGTTGGTGAATGAGAAGGGGCTTAGGATGGGTTATTGATGTCGTAGTGATTGTACCCCGTGCAGCGACGTTGGAAGATGTCGGCATGTAATTTCCACAGGTGGGTTATCTCCTGTGAGCAGGTCAGCGGTTGCGTGGTTGGAAAATCTTCTGCAAAGGATTTTACTGACTATCCAGTAAGAGGTCAAATATGTGAATGTTGCTAGAGATTCAGAGTGTTCATGAAATGCTAACAGAAGGATTTCAAGGAATTGGGTGGGTTGGTTGTGCAAGATCATGTCAACAATGAAGAAAGGATCTTGGTGAGTTCCAAAGCTATGTAATAGGTGGCTCCAAGCTAAGTGGGAGAGTCCCACCGCCTATGATTGGGTGGCATGGTTATCTACCTTCGAGGTTTCTAGTTATCGGCATATTGGTGAGTTATTACAGCTAATGGAAGAGAACATAAGTGGTAATTTGAGCAAAGGATTTGAGGAATGTGTTCTATTATTGGCAGTATTGATTCATGTTCAGGCTTTGGGAAGACTCAGGAATTATGCTTCGTGTAGAAGTGAGTTGCAAGGAAGGTGATTCGGCCGGGTGATTCTTTGGGAAGGTGGTCGTGTGCTAGTGGAACCTTGCAGTTGATTATTCGGGACCAAGTCAGAGTGGGTGACTCTCAACAACGGTCCTAGTGGATTCAAAGGTTAAAGTGTGGTGCCTAAGGATTTCGAGTCCATAGTATGGTTGAGTACCGAGCTTTTGCAGCAGATTATGATAAAGGATCTTGGAGTGTTCATTGTTTTCTTCGGCTTGCAGCGCATCATTTGGAGGAATGAGAGAAAATGACTTCGAATTTATAGAGGAATTTTCAGAATGGGTGTATCAGTTGAAGACGCACATATGCGCACAAGGATAGTATGATATGATTTGTGATGTTTTGAATGGGTCTATTATTATTTCTAATTTAAGCCCAAAGTAAATTAGAAAAAGTCAAATCAGTTAGCAATGGTGGAATTGGCATGATGGTGGAAATGATAAGTTCCTTCAGCGTGATTAAGTTATACATGTGATTTGTGACGGTACGTGCAAGGTTTCACGGCCGCCGTAATTGATTTTATTTTGAAATATCCAAGTATTTTGGCCTGTTATGTATAGGCGGATCCCAGAAGGGTTATGGTGGTTTTGACCACTACTTGAGGATTTGCATGTTCTACGGTTATGAGAATTCACTCGCGTATTTTTATGGTTCTCTTGGAATGAGTTAAGTAAAAATTTTATATGTGAAGTGTTCACCCCGTTATTGGTTTAGGCGTTATGATTAAATTCTTGTACTACCGCATATTGGCATGTTAGGCGCAGTGAGCGATATGAAATTTGAAAGTGAGGATCAGTGTTGTGGTTCGGTGTTGGCAAGGATGTCACGAGCTCGGATGAGGAGGAAAGGGATTTGAATGTTTAGAGTAAGCTGGTATTGTCTTCAGCGTTACCTGAGATCGGTGTTTTGTGAAAGAGGCTTTGCATCCTGGTTATGGATTCTTGATTTGCTTTACCCCGTTAGTGCGACCGGTGGTATGGTGTGTAGACTTGTTACCTTGTGCGGAAGTTCATGGAAGCATATCTCACAGGAAGATTGTACAAGTGTGACATTGTAGTCATTCGATGGATTGAAGATTTAAACCAAGTATGAAGAATGTAGTAATATCGCTTATTTGATAATTTATTCCTAGAGGGCGCTCGGTTCATTTGATTGCAGACTGTGGAAGTTTGTTCCGGTTATGATGGTTGTTCTTGTGTGTTATGGGGAAAAGGGGGTTATTATGAACCCTTGAAAGGTTATTAGCCTAGTACAGTGTGATCAAAATCGTCTTGAGGTCTGTGAACGGATTTAAATATGAATATAGGCTCTATATCAGGCCAGATGTGTTCATTTCAGCATAGCGCCCCTCATGGAGGAGTATTCGAATGTTGGGTGTCGTTTCATCGTCGGCTTTTTCATGTAATGCTATATTGTGCCGTGTGAATTGTGAAACGGCTTAATAAATTTCATATGTCTTGATATTTCGCATAGCGATGGTGTTATGTGAGTAGGATGGCTCTCGAGATTTAGATCATATATCACACCCTAGTTGTGCTTGAGTTTTGTAGCATATGGCGCTATCTGTCTCCCTGAGGATGGTATTATACACTTGACGTGCTTGGGTCCGATATTCGTATGTTTCGTGGTTACGAGCACTTTAGCTCGATAAATATTTCCTTATAGATTTTGTGTGTGGATCGGGTGGCACGCCTCCACGGGTATGTTGTTTGGATCAGGTTGCACACCGCAACAATGTGATGTTGAGTACAGTCCCCTAAAACTATTTTTGTGTGTTTTGTTTCCCATTTTCTGAGGAAAGTTCATATTAGTTGTGTGGGTTGGGTAGTCCCTTCCAGAGTTTGTTTTTCCTTATGTATCACGTTCGAGTTTGTAGCTTATTCGCACATTGTGGCATCATGTGAGAATGTTGGTCATGTCTGAGGTGTCTTATGGCCTGAGCAGCTCGTACTGGGTGAGGCGAGATTATTGGATCTAGGATCAGTGCGAATAGATTATATGAAGTATATTAAAGAGAAAATACCATTTTCTTGGTTCAGAATGAGGTAATGGTTCTTGTCAGGAGTATAGACTCAACGATTTGTTGACTCGGCAGTTGGTTATGAATTTTTACACACCTCTTTCGTCGTGGCGTTATTGTAAGAGTTAGAACAGGACCTATATATATGTCATGGGGGCATTCTCATCATCAGATTCGGGGAATGTCGGCTATTATGATCAGAGAGTGTTATTATGGGCCTGTGAATGATGTGGTTCATGGTGTAAATTCAGCAAAGGTATGCAGTCATGTTCTGGTACATCGTGTGGTCATTGATACGGTGTTCGTATGTTGGAAGTATTCCTGGCAGAGAATTTCGGACATCGGGACGAGGCTTTAAGGCTTATTTGCCTAAATAAAAGAGAATATCTTCAGATTTGGTCGAGCTAATGTGCTCAATTGAGTTGTGGTAGCACGGGTAGGTGCACGAGGTGTTAAACAGTAATTCCAAACTACTCCAGAGCACTCCGTATCACATTTGAGGACGAACGTATGTTTAAGTGGGAGAGAATGTAACGACCCGATCGGTCATTCTGAGCTCTAGCGCGTTCTTCAGAGGTTTAAGGCCATGAGCAGCTTCACTTCAGGTATTATAACTCGTACGGATTGTCAGAATTGAATTACGGGAGTTTTGGAGTTGATTTGGAAAAAGAATTCTCATTTCGGAAGGTTTAAGTTGGAAGAATTGACTAAGGTTGGATTTTTAAGTAAACAACCTCGGAATCAGGATTTGAAGGTTCCTGCAGGTATGTTGATTTCAGACTTGGGTGTATGTTCGGATCGGGTTTTGGATGACCCTGGAGCATTTTGGCGTCTATGGTGGAAGTTGCCATTTTGGAAGAAATTCATAAATTTGGGTTGAGGTGTACTTCAATGTTATCTATGTCCGTTTGGGATTTCGAGTCTGGGAATAGCTCTATATGGTGATTTTGGTATTGGGAGTGCATTCGGAAGTGGAATTGGAGGTCCGCAGGTCATTTCGGGGTCATTTGGAGAAAGTTATAAATTTGAAGGTTTTTGAGAAGTTTGACCGAGAGTGGACTTTTTTATATCGGGTTTCGGATTCCGATTATGGAAGTTGGAATAGGTATGTAATGTCCAATGTGACTTATCTGCAAAATTAGAGGTCAATCGGACGCGATTTTATAGGTTTTGGCATCAGATGTAGAAGTTTGAAATTCTCTAGTTCATAAAGTTTGAATTGGAGTGTGATTCATGGTTTTAGCGTTGTTTTATATGATTTTAGGCCTCGAGCAGCTCTGCAAACTATTTTGGAACTGGTTGGTGTCATTGGACAGGTTCCCAGGGGCCTCGGGTGGATTTCGGATGATTAACGGGTTGAATTTGGCCTTATAGAGGTGCTGAGGTTGCTGTCTTCTGGTGTAACTGCACCTGCAAGGTTTTGGCCGCAGGTGCGGAGTCGCAGAAGTGGCCTAGGATTCACAGAAGCGGGGAGGAGTGCAGGTGCGAGGGAAGGTCCGCACCTGCGAAGGTGCAGATGCGGAAGGGAGCGCAAGAGCAGGAGCTGTTGGGTTGAGTTAGAGCCGCACCTGCGATGGTTTTCCGCAGGTGTGGAGCCGCAGGAGCGGCTACTGGACCGCAGGTGCGAAGGTCGGGGCTGGGCAGTGTCTTCTTTAAAGCAAATGATTCGGCTCAATTTCATTTTATTTCTACCATGGGAGCCGATTTTGAAGCAATGTCGAGTTCCATCTTCATCAACTAGTAGGGGTAAGGTCTTTCTTCCCAATTTTGAGTTAAATACATTGATTATGTATAGATTTTAGCATGGAAATTAGTACAAATTTGGGGTTTTGGTGGAAAAACCTAGAATTTATAATTTTGGATTTGTTACCACGAATTTGGGCATGAAGTCTAGAGTAAATTGTATATTTGAGTTCGTGAGACTATGGGTAAAGTTTATCTTCGAAAAATTTCGGAATCCGGGACATGGGCCCGAGGTTGATTTTTATCGACTTTTCGGTCGGGTTAGAAATAGTTATAAATTGGATTATAATGGGTATTTGAGCAGATATTAATGGGTTTGCATAATTATTGGCTAGTTTTGGAGAATTGTGGATCGATTTGAGTCAACGGAAGGGTTTGGAAGCCGGTTATGGAACTTCAAAGCGAGGTAAGTCTCCTTTATAACCTTGTAAGAGGGAATTAACCTCATAGGTGAAATAAGTAAATATGTGCTTCTCTTTGCGGGGGGCAACATACGCATGAGGTGATGAGAGTCCATGCATAGATACTATTAAGCTTAAGTCTGGGTAGTCTAGGACCCAAAAGTATGCTTTACTTGCCATACTTGTAACTTTATTGATTTTAAAAAGCCTAAATCATATCGAACTTGGTAAATAAACTTCTAAAGGGTTGAACATCACTTTCTTGATCGTTAAAAGAGAAGTTATTTCCTTGGGTAATTGTTTCCTTGATGAAGTCTTGGTTTGACTGTTTGAATGTGTGTACCTATGTGTACCCGTGTCGCATGTATGATTCGCAAGCGGGGTAATTCTTTTTTTTATATTGACCGCGTCGCATGTACGATACGCTAGCAGGGTAATAGATGCAAATATGATTCGCTCCATTCGACCCTCTAGGAATGCACATTTTAGATATTATGTTGGATCGGGCCATACGACATCAACATGATTTGTGCATGACTTGCTTGATTGTTTTTGGAATTTTTCATAATTGATGTAGCCTCATTGACCCGGGATGTAAATTGTTAAAAAAAATGGAAATAAGTTTGAAAATTTCTATTAACAAAAGAAATGTTTACCTGCTTCATGTTGAGTTTGCAGTCGCCTTATAAAATACATGATTTTTCACATTATTGGTATTACATTATTGGACCACAAGTAAGTGTCGAAGTCGACCTCTCGTCACTACTTCTTCGAGGTTAGACTGGATACTTACTGGGTACGCGTTGTTTTCGTACTCATACCACACATGATGTGCATTGCTATTGCACATGCACATGTATGTCTAGTGGCCTTGTTGGGCGCAGCAGCATGGTTGATACGGAGACTTAGGTGAGCTGCATCTCTCGAGATGACCCACAACCAGCAGAGTCTCCTTCAGAGTATTGTATTTTTTTTGTCCAATTTGTATTCGGACAGTTATTGTATTACATTTTAAATTCCTAGACATTGCCCATGCACTTGTGACACCGGGTTCTAGGATGACTATGGGATTATTCAGTATTTAAATTTTCTAAAGACATCATTATCTACTCACTAAATTCATTATTTATTGTTAAATGCAAGGAAAAGAAATGATTTCAAAAATATTAAAATGAGAATTTGATTAACTTCTTGGTGTTGGGTTGCCTGACAGTGATATCCGGCGCCATCACGGCCATTAATGGATTTTGGATCGTGACATTAGTAAGCTCTTTGATCTCATCCCAATCAGACTCAATAATTTGATCAACGGGGATTACCATTATGCATATTAAATGACATTTGTATAGGCAAAAAATAATCATAAACAACTTTAAGCATTTCATAGAAGAATTCCACCTAGTACAAACATCTTTTGAAATATTTCTATATGGAAGATCAGAATATGCACATGGTTATTTAAACTCACGAATAAGTCCAATGGGACGGGTCGGCCCGGCCCATCCCTGTCCCGTCCTAGTACAAATATCTTTTGATTTTTTTCTATATGGAAGGCTAGCATATGCACATCGTTATGAGAAATTCTTTTGCATTATCTTATATACTAGTCTGTGGGTATACGCATTGTGCGTGTAGCTTATACTAATGGGTATTAAACTTTAAAAATTAATATAAATATAATATTTAATAATATATTTGAAAGTATAAGTTCTTGAAAATAATGATTATTAATCTTATTAGCTAACTCAATAAAAAAAATATTATCCACACCTTAAAACTAAAATTCCAAATTTTATGAACTCCATAATTCCATTAGAATTAAAAAAATTAAAAAATATAAAATGTGACAGAAAAATCAGTTACCACATTTAAAATACTCCTTAAAAGTTTTTAGGGTAGAAGAATGTGCGATAGTATCAAAACGATTCTATGATGATTATCTTTATGAACGTACAGTTGGTTTAATAGGAACTATAACTCAATATATTATCCCTTGAGTACAAATCAAAGATTAGATTTCACTCTCCATGATAGAACCTCATCCCTATGAACTCCACTCGAAAATACCTCCAAAACCACCTGATGGAAAAGGGCAATCCCCTTCGAATCAAGAAGGAAAGGTTGCAAACGAATTCCAGGAAGATGGAAAACACATTACATCATACAAAAATGCAGTAACTTCATCAACCAATTTAATGTTCACCCAATCCATAAATGCATGCAACATAGATTTGTCAGTTGATTTCCAAGACGAAATGGCAGCTATGTTTGGGCCGTTACACTCCCCTACTCAAGGAATTAAATCGATATCCCTTATGGAGGAAGATAAGCAAAGGATCTATGAACCTTGGCAGTATTCAATTATTGTCAAATTATTCGGGAAGAGAATGATGCATCTGTACCTCAAAAAGAAAATCCAAGACCTACGGAAACCATCAGAACCTCTTTTCCTAATTGATCTAGGGGAGGACTATTTCATTATCAAATTCAAAAAAAAAAAAGAGAAAATCTCGACAAAGAACTCCACCAAGGCCCTTGGTTCATTAATGGACACTACCTCTCCGTAATAAAATATAAACCAAACTTCGTAGCAACAAAGGAAAAGCTAACTTCCTCAGCCATCTGGGTTAGGCTACCACAACTACCGACGAAATTCTATGATGGAAAAATATTACAAAAAATTGGTAACTCAATTGGACGTTTACTGAAAATAGATGTTTGCACATCTGCCACAATGAAAGGTCGATATGCCAGAATCTGTGTGGAGATCCCATAGATATTCAAGTTCCTCCTTTCATCTATATAGGTATTCATAAACAAGCTATACATTTTGAGGGAGGAAATTTATTATGCCTAAAATGTGGTCGATTGGGTCATCCGGCTACTTCTTGCAAGTATGTACAAGAAATCAATGCTGACCATCCCAATGTCAAATATCCTACTTCAAAACAAGAGATGGAGCCCCAAGAGGGTGAATGGAAAACAGTCACCTTTGGCAAACACAGGAGGAAAAACGATGAACACAAAAAGGAAACCACACTACTAACTAATGAAACAAATCCAAAGTCAGGTATCTCTATTAAGCTTTAAATGCAAGCACTGGGAAGTATATAGACACCCAAACTCTTCAATACAAGATTAAGGATGCTAACAACATTACTGAAAAAATGAAGATAAGCAATACCACTCTCCCAACACAAAACCACTTCTCTATCCTAGAAGAGGAGCACATGGTTTTGGATATTAACAATAATAAAACTAAATTAGAAAACTATAATTCCACACATGCAATATTCCACGTGGCTGACATGAGGCCTGACGTGGATATGCAAGACACCTGCATGCGAGACAAATCCACAAATGATCACTGTGGCATGCATATAGATATTAACGAGGCTATTAGTTATCTTAATAAGACCCATAATCCTATTGAATCTAATAATAAACAATTAAAAATCCTAACAAAACTGACTCTACAAGAAACAATCTATCTCCTAAGATTGTCCAATCTGAGCAGCAAGAGCATGCAAGCCACTTGGCCCTATCACTCTCAAACAATATACAAATGGCATCGCCTACTGAACACGGCAAAGGTGCAAAAACTCTCCATATCCCCTCTATAAATCTAGCATCCGACCAATTAAAGGACATGCAGAAACACTCCCCAATCATTGAACCTACAACCAATCCACAATCTCCTTATCCTAGCCCCCTTTCCACGCCTGTTTAAACTTATTAAATACCAAAAATTAGGAACAAAATGCCAAGAGTCTCGTCTGCACTAAGGAGGAGACACAGGTTAATCTCCATAATCGGGCAACTCTTAGACCAAATAATGGAGAATATCCAAAATGCTCCACCACAACCCCAAGTGATTTATGTCCAACCCCCACAAGCCCATGATTACCACCCACTATTCTGGATGGAACTGGGATTAATCGGGCAGGAGATATCTTTCAACATCCAAGTGAATGACAGGAGACTGTAGTGATCCTTCACAACACTCAGTTCCTAGCCCAACTAGTATCGGAGGGGATGGGTCTGGCTATGAGCAACTATCTAAATCAAATGTGGCTTAACAATATTCTACAACCCTTAGCTCCCTCAATGAACCCAAATCTTGTCAAAACAATGGTCCATCAATGGAACATGCCCCCACATTTCAACACCTTCCAACCATAGAATATACTCCGAAACCTCCTCTTCTTTCCATCAGAGATGCTGACCCAACTCAACCCCATATTCATGCCCTGGGAAGCCAACCACCAACCCCAAGGTCAAGTTGTGAACCAGGAAATCCCTCCCACATGCAGTACCACCACACCCTCATGCAATACCAGAACAAGATCATGTAAAGGCAGAAATGGAGGAGGAGCCCATAAACCTAGCCTTAGAACAAGTCCTCGAGTTCTCAAACCTAGAAGGGGTAAAAGTATTCTTATTCAGGGAGATGCAGGAGAAGAGAAATATAATCAGTTGTCCTCTAGGTCTATACAGGTGCTCAATGGATATAAGGCCTCCTCAGGACCCAACCGTGGGGAACAGGGCCATGATACTAGTGCCATCTGTAACGACCCGATCGGTCATTTTACGTTATCGGACCTCGTTCCCCTAAATGAAACTTTCCATAGTCGCTTATTTTGATTTATGACTTGCGGGGGCGGGTGGACTGGGATTCGGAAGTGTTTAGAGCGATATTGGAACACTTGGTTCCTTCAAGTTGGCCTTTAAGGCCAAGTTTGACTTTGGTCAATATTTTGAGTAAACAACCTCAGAATCGAGTTTTCACGGTTTTGGTAGCTTCGTATGATGGTTTTGGACTTGGGCATATGTTCGGAATGGGTTTTGGATGACCCGGGAGCGTTTCGGCGCCCAATATCGAAATAAGAGTTCCTTAAGTTCATATTTTGGTTTAGGACGTGTTTTGTGTTATCGAGGTCCGAATGGAATTCCGAGACCGGGAATAGTTATGTTATGTCATTTATGACTTGCCTGCAAAATTTGGTGTCATTCCGAGTAGTATAGGTCGGATCGGAACATTGTTAGGGAATTCAACAAACTTAAAGTTCCTAAGTTTGGTTTTAGGGGTTTTGAGGTGTGATTTTTGAGTTTTAGCGTTGTTGTGGGTGTCCGAAGGCTTGAGCGAGTCTGTATTATGATTTGGGACTTATTGGTATATTTGGACGGGGACTCGGGTGGCCCAGGTGCCTCTCGGGCACCAAACGAGGCCAAAAACCAGTTGAAGAAGTTGTTGGTGCACCTTATCTAGTGTGACCACAGGTGCGGTTTCCCAGTCGCAGGTGCGAGACCGCTCCTGCGGTCCCAGCCTCACAGGTGAAACCCCCACGTGGGTTGCCCAGTTCTCGCAGGTGCGGGCCCTTTCCTGCAGGTGCAACTCCTGCCTACATGTGCGAGCCCAGGCCCTTGTCCCATTTTCCGCAGGTGCGGTCATCGAGTCGCAGGTGCAGAAACCCCTATAGGCAGTAAGGTCTTTAAATGTGGGATTATCCCATCTTCACTCCATTTTCTTCCACCATATTCGATCATGAGAGCTTGGAAAAGAGTCAGCCGACCTAGCTACTAAAAGGTAAGTGAATTCAATCCTAAAGTTAGTTAATGCATGAATTCCTAGTTGAATTTAACTACCTAGTTAGTGAAAAATTAAGGATTTGGGTAGTAACCTAGGGATTTCAAGAATTTATAAAATTACCCGTGAATTGGCTATGAAATCAAACAAAATCATATATTAACGATCCTTAGGTTATGGGTGAGTGTTTCCTTCGAGAATTTTCGGAATCCGAGCATGCGGGCCCGGGGTTTGATTTTGGGATTTCTTCAAGAATGATAAATTTGACTAAATAGCAGGAGAATTCCATGATTTGAGTATAATTTGATATATTTACGTAATGTTTGATTGGTTCCGAGTCCTTGGGTGACGAGTTCGGAGTTTCGGGCGCATTCTTGACCCGGGGAGTAGGTTCGACGCGAGGTGAGTCTCCTTTCTAACCTTGTAAGAGGGAACTGTCCCCCTAGGTGATTTAAATGGCTATGTGCTAATGTTTGTGGGGGTACGTATGCACAAAGTGACGAGAGTCCGTACGTAGCAACTATTATTGTTATGTCCGGGTAGTTAGGCCTACACCATGCCTTGTGTTTTTCCTTGAAATGAAATATATGCTTAATGAATTAATGTTACATGCGTCCTGTTTCCCTGAGATCATGGAATTTAAGAAATTTTAAGGAATTGTTCATTGAAAAGTAATTTATAAAGAATAATGTGTGGATTGTGTGTGCATGTGACCGCTTCGCAATTTACATTTCGCGAGTGGAGTGTTATTTCCCCCACTCTCATGGGAGCGGGCCGTACACCACGACGAGATTGAAAGATATATTATGGTTCGGGTCGTTCGACCCTCGGCAGTGCACAAATATTATCATTATGATGGCTCAGGCCGGTTGTCCTTATCCTGTATGTGCATGCTAAATTGTTAAATGTTTTTCATGAATTTTGAAGTGACAAGATATTTGGGGAAAATTAAAGAAGTAATCATTTATTTAAGATATTTGGAGGGGGGGGGATGAGAAAGTAGTAATTGCTTATTACTTTTAGTATTTATTTGAATTACTGTTATTTTTTTTGTTTACTGTTTTTACCATCCTTGTATGTCTTTTACTGATATTATATCTTGTTTAATCATTTTGTTGGACCTTAGTGAGTGTCAAGTCGACCTCTCGTCACTACTTCTTCGAGGTTAGGCGGGATACTTACTGGGTACATATTTGTTTATGTACTCATGCTACGCTTCTGTACTTAATTGTACAGGTTCTGAGGCTGGTGCATCTGGTTATCAGATGGAGCTCGATTCTGATCATAGTTAGACCTGACTTCACGGTGAGCTGCTTCTCCTGACAATCCTCGGCAGCACCATGGAGTTTCTTTTGCTTATTTCCCGTCTATTTCTTTCAGACAGTGGGACTGTATATTATATCTTTTGTATATTCTGTTAGTATGCCCGTAGGACTTGTGACACTAGTTTCTGGCACACACGTGGTAGTTATTATGGATTACGGATTTGTATATATATTGGCTCACGCCACCTTATGACCGTTTTTGATTAAAACTGGCTAATTATCCTTTTCGATTCATGTTTTAAGCTTTAAAAACTTGGTATATGTTGAAATGTTTAATCAAACAAGAAAGAACCCTTAGTAAAATGAGTGTTGGCTTGCCCGACCCCACTGTTGGGCTCCCTCACGACCTGAGTTAGATTTTTGGGTCGTGGCAATATGGTATCATAGCTCTAGGTTCACGTAAGTCTCAAGAGTCACGAGAAAACCCAGTAGAGTCTTGCGAATGGGTACGGAGACGTCTGTACTTATCTTCAGGAGGCTATAGGGTGTTAGGAAAACCTCTCCTTATTTTTATTCTATCGTGCAATCGCGGGTTTACTAAATCTCATTCTTCTATTCTCTCACAAATGGTGAGGATGCGTGCATCCGATGTTCCAGACCCGGGAGGGGCCGCTACCCCCGTTGTCCGAGGTCGTGGCAGAGGCCAGGGGAGGGCACCGGCCCTAGGTAGGGGACGAGGGCGTCCCCGAGCTATTCAAGTTGCACCACTACCATAGGATCCTACTATAGAGGAGCAGGGTGAGGTGCCCCCAGCAGGTCCTGCTCTAATGGACTTTATGACGGCGCCAGGCTTCTAGGAGATCATGGGCCGTATGATGCGGTTTATGGACACTATGTCCCAGGCTGGTTTATTTCCAGCAGATCCTACCACATCTCAGGAGGCAGGGGGCCAGACTCCTACCACCCAGGCTGCAGGTCAGGCAGCAGCATTACATCATACCCCGGGTACACTGCCCGTGGGTGGGGTCCAGCCTGTAGCAGCAGCACATGAGCCCAGACCAGCTGCGGACGGTGATCTGCAGAAGTTACTGGATAGATGGACTCGATTGCACCCTCCATTCTTTAGGGGTGAGCGAGGCGAGGATGCCCAGGATTTTGTTGACAGGTGCAGGGACAGGCTGCACAATAGGAGGATATTAGAGTCCCATGGAGTAGACTTCACTGCCTTCCAGTTAGAGGGCAGAGCTCGCAGATGGTGGCAGTCCTATATTCTCAGCAGGCCAGCAGATTCTCCTCCTATCACCTGGGAGCAGTTCACTCAGATGTTTCTAGACAATTATATCCCACCCTCTGAGAGGGAAGAGCTGTGATATCAGTTTGAGCAGCTGGAGCAGGGACAGATGTCAGTGACATATTATGAGGATAGATTCTCAGAGTTGTCTCGCCACGCACTCATGATATTACCTAATGATTCCGAGAGAGTTCGGAGATTTGTAGTAGGGCTGCACTGCGGTATTAGGGCCAACATGGCCCGAGAGGTGGAGATGGGGACTCCATATCAGCTGGTGGTCGAGATAGCTCGTCGAATTGAGAGCTATCGATCGAGAGGCAAATAGTAGGGTCGGCAGGACAAGAGAGTCAGATTCTCCGGGGATTTTAGAGGTGCCCCAGTTAGGGGCAGAGGTCAATTCGGTAGAGGTCAGCCCAACAGGCGTCCATATTCAGCACCCTCACCACCTCCCCGAGGTGTTCCAATGAGGCCTTATTTCAGCGCCATGCCAGAGTGTTCCTACCGCCCTCCAGCCATTCAGAGTTCACCCAGTGTTTATTCCAGTTATCCGAGATCCCCCAGTCCCTACTTTAGTGCTATGCCAGAGAGTACTCATCGCTCTCCGGCCATTCAGGGTTCCTCTTCGGGGCAGCATGCTATGATACCTAGAGGTTGTTATGAGTGTGGGGATCCAGTTCATATGAAGAGGCATTGTCCCAGGTTTTGGGGAAAAGCAGTGCAGAAGGGTTATCAACCTATGGGTCCAGCACCAGCCGTCAGGCCACCTAGAGGTGGGGGAAAGGTCGGCAGGGGTCATCCTAGAGGTGGAGGCCAGTCAGGGGGGAGATCAGTCAGCTCCTGTTCATTCTGGCGGGGCTCAGTCTTTCGGTGCTCCAGCTAGAGTCTATGCTATTCCAGCTAGATCAGATGCAGTGGCCTCAAACACCGTGATCACAAGTATTATCTCAGTATGTGGTAGAGAGGCTTCAATATTATTTGATCCAGGATCCACCTATTCATATGTTTCAGCATTATTTGCTCATTTTCTAGATGTTCCTCGTGAGTCTTTGGGTTCTCCTATATATGTTTCCACTCTTGTGGGCGATTCTGTGGTGGTTGACCGGATCTATCGGTCTTGTGTGATCACCTTCTGTGGGTTCGAGACCAGAGCGGACCTTTTATTGCTCGACATGGTTGATTTTAAGGTTATTCTAGGCATGGATTGGCTATCTCCTTATCATGCTGTGCTAGATTGCCATGCCAAGACATATACTTTAGCCATGCCCGAGTTCCCTAGGCTGGAGTGGAGAGGTTCCTCAGTTAGTGCAGCCACCCGAGTTATTTCATTCATGAAGGCTCGACATATGGTCGAGAAAGGTTGCCTGTCCTATCTTGCTTATGTGCGGGACACCACCACCGAGTCTCCGATGATTGATTCAGTGCCAGTTGTCCCAGAGTTTGCTGATGTATTTCCTTCAGACCTTCCGGGCATGCTTCCGGATCGTGATATTGATTTTTGCATCGATTTAGCTCCAGGCACCCAGCCTATATCTATTCCTCCGTACCGTATGGCTCCGAAAGAGTTGAAGGAGCATCTTGAGCAGTTGTTGGCTAAGGGGTTCATCAGACCGAGTGTATCATCGTGGGGTGCTCCAGTTCTATTCGTGAAGAAAAAGGATGGGTCCATGCGGATGTGTATTGATTACCGCCAGTTGAACAAGGTTACCATTAAGAACAAGTACCCTTTGCCGCGCATCGATGATTTGCTTGACCAGTTGTAGGGTGCTCGGATGTTTTCTAAGATTGATTTGAGATCAGGATATCATCAGTTGAGGATTCGGGCCTCAGATGTTCCGAAGACAACTTTTCGCACTAGGTATGGCCACTATGAGTTCCTGGTAATGTCCTTTGGCTTGACTAATGCCCCAACAGCATTTATGGACTTGATGAACAGGGTGTTCAGGCTATATATATTGATTCCTTTGTCATTGTCTTCATTGATGACATTTTGATTTACTCACGTAGCCTGGGGGAGCACGAGCAACATTTGAGAGTTGTGCTCCAGACTTTGCGAGAACAGAAGCTTTATGCTAAGTTCTCCAAGTGTGAGTTCTGGTTGGATTCCGTGGCATTCTTGGGGCATGTGGTATCCGGAGAGGGTATCAAGGTTGATCCTCAGAAGATTGAGGCAGTTTAGAGTTGGCCGTGTCCTACTTCAGCTACAGAGATCAGAAGCTTTTTGGGCCTAGAAGGCTATTATCACTGATTTGTGGAGGGGTTCTATTCTATTGCAGCTCCATTGACTAGATTGGCTCAGAAGAATGCCCTATTTCGATGGACCAACGAGTGTGAGGCGAGCTTTCAGAAGCTCAAGGCAGTATTTCAGCACCAGTTCTGGTATTACCTTCCGGTTTGGGGATGTATACAGTGTATTATGATGCTTCGCGCGTTGGCTTGGGGTGTGTGTTGATGCAAGAAGGGAGAGTTATTGCTTATGCTTCACACCAGCTAAAGTTTAATGAGAAGAATTACCCTGTGCACGATTTAGAGTTGGCGGCGATTGTTCATGATCTTAAGATTTGGAGGCACTACTTGTATGGGGTGTCCTTTGAGGTTTATACAGACCACCGCAGCTTGCAGCACTTGTTTAAGCAGAGGGACCTTAATTTGAGGCAGCGTAGATGACTTGAGTTGTTGAAGGATTATGATATCACCATTTTTTATCATTTGGGCAAGGCAAATGTGGTAGCAGATGCCTTGAGTAGGAAGGCAGAGAGTATGGGTAGTTTGGCTTACATTGCAGCAGAGGAGAGACCTCTAGACTTGGACATTAAGTCCTTGGCTAATCTCCTGGTGAGGTTAGAACTTTCAGAGCCTCGCCGAGTTTTACCATATGTGGTTGCTCAGTCTTCGTTATTGGGAGAGATTAAGGCTCGGCAGTTTGATGATCCGTACTTGGCAGCGCTGCGGGAGACAATGGTTCAGGGTGGTGCCAAAGAGGTTACTATTGGCGAGGATGGTGTTCTGAGACTTCAGGGTCGTTTATGTGTTCCTAATGTCGATGGCCTGAGAGGGAGGATTATAGAAGAGGCATACAGTTCTCAGTATTTTGTTCATCCTAGTGTTACAAAGATGTATCGTGATTTGAAGCAGCATTACTGGTGGAGGCGGATGAAGAAGGACATTGTGGAGTATGTGGCTAGGTGTCTTAATTGCCAGCAGGTTAAGTATGAGCACTAGAGGCCAGGAGGCCTACTTCAGCAGATGCCCATTCCGGATTGGAAGTGGGAACGCATCACTATGGACTTCGTGGTTGGGTTGCCTCAGATTCTGCAAAAGGTTGACGTGGTTTGGGTCATTATGGATAGATTGAACAAATCAGCACATTTCATTCCAGTGGCTACTACATATACTACTGAGAGGTTGGCATAGATCTATATTCGGGAGATAGTCTGGTTGCACGGTGTGCCAATGTACATTATATCAGATCGAGGTCCTCAGTCCACCTCGCACTTCTGGAGAGCATTGCATGGTGAGATGGGTACCCAGATAGACCTCAGCACAACATTTCACCCTCAGACTGATGGTCAGTTGGAGCGTACAGTTCAGATATTGGAGGACATGCTCAGGACATGTGTGATTGACTTCGGAGGTCAGTGGGACCAGTTCTTGCCTTTGACCGAGTTTGCTTACAATAATAGTTATTAGTCCAGCATCGAGATGGCTCCATTTGAGGCTTTGTATGGTCGGAGATGTCGTTCTCCTATTGGGTGGTTTGAGCCTGGCGAGGCGAAGTTATATGGTACGGACCTGGTGACGGATGCTTTGGAGAGAGTGAAGTTGATTCAGGAGAGGCTTCGCACAGCACAGTCCAGACAGAAGAGTTACGCTGATCAGAAAGCGCGTGATGTATCATTTATGGAGGGGGATAAGGTCCTGTTGAAAGTCTTTCCAGTGAAGGATATTATGAGGTTTGGGAAGAAAGGAAAGTTGAGCCCAAGGTTTATATGTCCCTTCGAGGTGTTGAGGCGTGTTGGGGAGGTTGCTTACGAGCTAGCTTTACCTCCCAGTTTATCAGGAGTTCATCTGATCTTTCATGTATCCATGCTCCGGCGGTACCACGCCGACTTCTCTCACGTGGTTGATTTCAACACTATTCAGTTGGATGAGAGGTTGGGCTACGCGGAGGAGCCAGTTGCTATTATTGATAGACAGGATCGCCAGTTGAGGTCCAAGAGAGTTTCTGCCATAAAGGTCCAATGGAGGGGCCAACCAGTTGAGGGCGACCTGGGAGTCCGAGGAGGACATGCGGAGCAGATATCCACACTTATTCAGCACTTCAGGTATGATTCTAGACCCGTTCGAGGACGAACGTTAGTTTAAGAAGTGGAGAATGTAACGACTCGACCGGTCGTTTTGCGTTATCGGACCCCGTTTGCCTAAATGAAAATTCCCATAGCGGCTTATTGTGATTTATGACTTGTGGGGGCGGGTGGTCCAGGATTCGGAAGCGTTTAGAGCCATATTGGAACACTTGGTTCCTTCAGGTTGGCCTTTAAGGCAAGGTTTAACTTCGGTCAACTATTGAGTAAACGACCTCAGAATCGAGTTTCGACAGTTCTGGTAGCTTCGTAGGATGATTTCGGACTTGGACGTATGTTCGGAATGGGTTTTGGATGACCCAGGAGCGTTTCGGCGCCCAATATCGAAATAAGAGTTCCTTAAGTTCATATTGTGGTTTGGGACGTGTTTTTATGTTATCGAGGTCCGAAAGGAATTTTGAGACCCGGAATAGTTTCGTTATGTCATTTATGACTTGCTTGCAAAATTTGGTGTCATTCCGAGTAGTATATGTCGGTTCGGTGCATTGTTAGCGAATTCAACAAACTTAAAGTTCCTAAGTTTGGTTCTAGGGGTTTTGAGGTGTGATTTTTGAATTTTAGCGTTGTTGTGGGTGTTTCAAAGGCTCGAGAGAGTCTGTATAATTATTTGGGACTTGTTGGTAAATTTGGACGGGGGCTCGGGTGGGCCCAGGTGCCTCTCGGGCACCAAACGAGGCCAAAATCTAGCTGAAGCAGTTGCTGGTGCACCTGATCTGGCGAGACCGCAGGTGGGGTTGCCCAGTCGCAGGTGCGACCCCCCAGGTGGGTTGCCCAGTTCTCACAGGTGCGGGCCCTTTCCCGCAGGTGCGGACTCCTGCCCACAGGTGCGAGCCCAGGCCCTTGTCCCATTTTCCGCAGGTGCGAGCTATTGCTCGCATGTGCGAGACCACAGGTGCGGTCGTCGAGTCGCAGGTGCGGAAACACCTGTAGGCAGTAAGGTCTTTAGATGCGGGATTATCCCATTTTCACTCCATTTTCTTCCACCATAAACGATCTTGAGAGCTTGGAAAAGAGTCCCCCGACCTAGCTACTAAAAAGGTAAGTGAATTATATCCTAAAGTTAGTTAATGCATGAATTCCTAGTTGAATTTAACTACCTAATTAGTGGAAAATTAAGGATTTGGGTAGTAACCTAGGGCTTTCGAGAATTTAGAAAATTACTCGTGAATTGGCTATGAATTCATACAAAATCATATATTAACGATCCTTAGGTTATGGGTGAGTGTTTCCTTCGAGAATTTTTGGAATCCGAGCATGCAGGCTCGGGTTTGGATTTTGGGATTTCTTCAAGAATGATAAATTTGACTAAATAGCAGGAGAATTCCATGCTATGAGTATAATTTTATATATTTACGTAACGTTTGATTAGTTTCCAGTCCTTGGGTGATGAGTTCGGAGTTTCTGGCGCATTCTTGACCCGGGGAGTAGGTTCGATGCGAGGTGAGTCTCCTTTCTAACCTTGTAAGAGGGAACTGTCCCCCTAGGTGATTTAAATTTCTATGTGCTAATGTATGTGGGGGCTATGTACGCACAAAGTGACGAGAGTCCGTACGTAGCGACTATTATTGTTATGTCCGGGTAGTTAGGCCTACACCATGCCTTGTGCTTTTCCTTGAAATGAACTATATGCTTAATGAATTAATGCTACATGCGGCTTGTTTCCCTGAGATCATGGAATTTGAGAAATTTTAAGGAATTGTTCACTAAAAAGTAATTTATAAAGAATAATGTGTGGATTGTGTGTGCATGTGACTGCTTCGCAATTTACATTCTGCGAGCGGAGTGTTATTTCCCCCACTCTCATGGGAGCGGCCCGTACGCCACGACTAGATTGAAAAATATATTATGGTTCGGGCCGTTCGACCCTCGGCAGTGCACAGATATGATCATTATGATGACTCAGGCCGGTTGTCCTTATCCTGTATGCGCATGCTAAATTGTTAAATATTTTTCATGAATTTTGAAGTGACAAGATATTTGGGGGAAAATAGAGAATTAATCGTTTATTTAAGATATTTGGGGGGGGGGGATGAGAAAGTAGTAAATGTTTATTTACTTTCAGTATTTATTTGAATTACTGTTTTTTTTTTTCTGTTTAATGTTTTTATCATCCTTGTATGTATGTTACTGATATTATATCTTGTTTAATCATTTTGTTGGACCTTAGTGAGTATCAAGTCGACCTCTCGTCACTACTTCTTCGAGGTTAGGCGGGATACTCACTAGGTACATATTTGTTTATGTACTCATGCTATGCTTCTGTACTTAATTTTACAGGTTCTGAGGCTGGTGCATCTGGTTATCAAACCGGAGCTCGATTCTGATCATAGTTGGACCTGACTTCATGGTGAGCTGCTTCTCCTGACGATCCTCGGCAGTACCATGGAGTTTCTTTTGCTTATTTCCCATCTATTTCTTTCAGACAGTGGGACTATATATTATAACTTTTGTATATTCTGTTAGTATGCCTGTAGGACTTGTGACACTAGTTTCTGGCACACACGTGGTAGTTATTATGGATTACGGGTCTGTATATATGTTGACTCACGCCTCCTTATGACCGCTTTTGATTAAAACTGGCTAATTATTCTTTTCGATTCAGTTTTAAGCTTTAAAAACTTGGTATATGTTGAAATGTTTAATCAAACAAGAAAGAACCCTTAGTAAAATGAGTGTTAGCTTGCCCGACCCCGCTCTTGGGCGCCCTCACAACCTGAATTAGGATTTTTGTGTCGTGACACCATCCTTGAGGAGGAACCCAATATTCCTAGGAGGGGTGAGGGAGAATGGAGAGGTAGTGAATCAAACCCAAAATCGTCCATTGAATCATCCAACTAATATCATTATCTGGAACATCAGGGGGGAGGGGGTAACAATGATAACTTTCGAAGGAATTTCAGGGAGATGATTGACACCCACCATCCATGTGTTTGCGTTACTGGAAACTAGGCTAATCAACCATGAAAACTGGCTCGAAGACTTTGGCTTCAGTGAGCTCATTGAAGTACCATAAGGACAGTCTGGTGGCATGGTAGTGATGTATAAAACTGAAGTGGTGACTGCCCAAAACTTCACCAGCAGGAACCAAGAAATCCATGCTTCTATTGAGGTACTTCCAATTCAAAAATCATGGCTTTTTACTTCTATTTACGCTAGTACTAACTATCAACTTAGGAATACTTTATGGAATAATCTTGAATGTATAGCTAACAGTTATGATGGTCCTTGGTTATTTGGAGGTGATTTTAACGATATTCTAGGTTCACATGAAAAAATAGGAGGTAGTCCTATCAACAAAAATACAGTAAAATTTATGCATAATAAATTAACTAATTGTAACCTTATGGACCTAGGTTATTAAGGTTGTAAATTTACATGGTCCAACCATAGACATAAAAATAGGGGTTTAATAAGGGAAAGACTTGACAAGGCATTGGGAAATCAAGAATGGTGTGACATCTTCCCCAACTTCTCAGTTACTCACTTGCCAAAAACCCACTCACACAATAATCCCCCATTAATTAATTTAATTCCTAAATCTAGAAGACTTCATAACCAACCTTTTTGACTGGAGACTTTTTGGTGCAAGCACCCAGAGTTCTATAGTCTCGTTAAAGAAAATTGGTCAGATAATGACTATATAAAATCGAGCAACTCTTTCTGGAATAGTGTGAAACAATGGAAATTTAAAACTTTTGGAGACATTATAGGAAAAAAAAGAAGGCTCTTAGCTAGACTAAATGGTATCCAAAATACGAAATATTACAATACTAGTTTATTCCTTCAAAATCTTAAGAAAACATTAAATCAGGAATACAATGACCTTTTGAAGGTAGAGGAGGATTACTGGAAGCTTAGGTATAAGATTATGTGGTTAAATGATGGGGATGCAAATACCAAATTTTTTTACATAGCGGCCTCCATTAGAAGAAGAAAACATAGGATCATTTACTTCAAAAATGATGAGGGTAATTGGATAAATTACCACTCCCTAATTACTGACCATATAACTAATTACTTATCCAAATTTTTCACTACTTCTCACGAGTATACCCACCTGTCTAATATAAATGTCTCCAATACTAGTAGAAACACTATTGACCCGAGTCTCCTAGATTCCCCATTACTAGATAACGAGATCAAAAAAGCTATATTCTCCTTTAAACCTTTCAAGGCTCCAGGGCCTGACGGATTGTACCCTTTTTTTACCAAAAGTACTGGAACGTTATAGGATAATCATTCCTTAACCTGTGCCATGAAATCTTCATGACTGAAGTAATTCCTAAAGATATGAATAAACCCTACATTTGCCTAATCCCTAAAATACCAAATTCCAACAATATTAAAAAATTTCGTCCAATTGGCCTATGTAATACTATCTATAAAACAATCACTAAAATTTTGGCTAATCGCTTAAAACCATTCTTAGCCAATTTAAGTAGTCCCTTCCAAACGAGTTTTATGAAAAATAGAAGGGCTATGGATAATGCCATTGTGATCCAGAAAACTATCTCCAACCTTAGGAAAATAAAAGGGAAACAAGGGTATATGATCTTAAAGATAGATTTGGAAAAAGCTTTTGACCGTATCGAATGGTCCTTTATTTACTGTGGCCTTATATTCTTTAAATTCCCTCCAAAATTCACCAATATTTTAATGAAATTTATTTCTACAAGCTCTATATTAATCTTAGTTAATGGCAATGCCACTTCCTTTTTCGAGCCTAGTAGGGGTATTAGGCAGGGTGATCCTTTATCACCGTACATATTCATCCTTTGTCTAGAATTACTTTCGAGAATATCAAATGGACATTTGTAGATGGGACTCTATTACTATAGGGCGGAATAGTCCTAAATTTTCACACTTGTTCTTTTCGGATGATCTTGCCTTTATGGCCAAAGCAAATGAAAAATCTTGTGACTCTATAAAATCAACCCTTGACCTATTTTGCTCCCTATCAGGGCAAAATATCAACTATACAAAGTCCAAAATCCTCCTATCAGGGAATTGTTCTCCTGCAATCACTAAGACCATTACACACAAACTAGGTATTAAAAATAGTGAGAATTTTGGCACCTACTTAGGTTTTCCAATACATAAAAAAAGCCCTAAGCCCAAATACTACCTCTTCATAATTGATAGGATGAGAACAAAACTAGCCTCTTGGAAAACAAGGTTTATGAACATAGCAGGTCGTACAACTTTAGCTCATTCTTGTCTCAATTCAATTCCAAACTAGCAAATGAAATAAACTATGTTACCAAAAAAAATCATTAATCACATTGACAAAAGTCAGAGAGACTTTATTTTGGGCTCCAATGATAACGCATCTAGTAAAATGGGCAAAAGTGTGTCAACCAAAAACAATAGAAGGTCTTGGCATCCATGTTGCTTATAACAAAAATATTGTCAACTTTACTAGCCTTGTTTGGAGATTACTTACCCATTCAACTTCCCCATGGGCAAACCTAATCATTACAAAATATGGAAATAATTGCTCTCTAAATAATAATTCTATGGTATGGAAAGCCATCCTTAAAGGCTGGCAGGTTTGTAAAAAAAGGCTTTCTTGGGTGCCTTATTTAAATTCCAATATCAACATCTGGGATTCCAATTGGATTCCCTAACTCTACAACACTTAGAGAATCTATAATGGGGCCTATTACAATGGATATTTATAATCTCAAAATCAGAGATATCTACTACAACAAGCAGTGGAAGCTCTCCAAACTTTCAATCCCTATTCCTTAGGATATTCAAACTAAGATCCATCAAGTCCATATCCATCACAAGGGCAGAATGCTGGATACTGCTATATGGACGCTTACCCAAAAAGGCATATTCACTAGTAAGAGTTGCTACAAACTATTAGAACCTTTAGAGAAAAATAACCATGATTATAATTGGATATGGTCCCTTCCGTGTCCAAACAAAATCAGATTCTTCTTATGGCTTTGCCTACAAAATAGACTTCTGTGTAGAAATTATCCTTCACGGGTTGGTATTAATATCGACCCAATTTGCCCTATGTATAACAAGAATGAAGAAGAAACGCCCAAACACATTTTCCTCACTTGTTCCATTAGTGAAAATTATGGGGAAACTTAGAAATAAAAATCCCTCTAGTCCCTTCTCAAGGCCACTGACTTCTCTCATTAAAGGAGCAGAGAATTACCATACTCTATAAACACCTAAATTGGGATGACTTATTACCCTTTATCCTTTGGGAAATATGGATTAATCGGAATAATAATAATCAAAATACTTTGAAAGATTTTGTAAGGGTAAACAATATTATCTGGAAAGCACTAGAATACAAGATGCTAACGGACAAAAACACATTACCTACCCAATCACTAAAAATCCACACCAAATGGCATCCACCGCCCAAGGGATGGTACAAACTCAATATTGATGCAAGCCATGCAAAATCCAATACTATGCTTGGAGGAGTCTTCCGCAATGCAGCTGGCAATTGGATTGTGGGCTTCACAAAAAAATCAAAAGCAAAGGGATCCTTAGACGCAGAACTCAAAGCAATAAAGGAGAGAATGAAAACAGCCCACGAATGGAATCTATTCCCTTTGCAAATAGAGACGGACTGTGTGGAGGCGATCCAAATCATACAAGGTGACAAATTATCTTGTAACAATGTTGCTAAATTTTGCAGGTCACAAGTGCACCTAGGGAAGGTGATAATCCTCCAGCACACGTTTAGAGAATGCAACAAGGTGGCACACATGATGGCCAAGACGGGTAGCTGGACAGGAAGGAAGAAGAAATATTTTGTGGAAGTTCCTGAAGTAGTTTTTAATTATGTCAATTGTGATCTAAACAATGATCTTTATTTTGTAAAAGTATTAAATATCGATACTTGCAATACTCTGGCAAGCGTAGGAAATCTATGTGTCATGTCTGGCATATATGATATCGATGATGTAACAAACTCTGCTTAGTTTTTAATTAATGTATTTCCTTTACGCTTAACAAAAAAAAAAGATTTTCTTTATGAGATACAGAGAATTACTTACCTGAATCAATGAATCCGATAAAATTTTAGCCTGATACAAGAACGGCAATTTCCATATCTAAATTTCTAATAACACATTTTGAATCATGTAATGCATATAATACAGACAATTTAAAGTCAAATTTATTTCTTCCTTATAAAATACAAGCAACTTTAGCTGGCATAGCAATTAGCAATTAGCAATTATAATTATAAAACATAGTGCAAACATAATCTTGAATCAATAAGATCTTTAATTGATGTGAATTATTTCTTAACCAATTTTTTGCTACGGAATACAATGAGCCAAACAACCTATACAAAAATTATAAATAAGTTCATTTTAAATTGATAATTGTACAAGAGATATTGTTAACAAAAATCACAGTTGGTAACTTTTTAGTTTGTAATTGTCTAGGAAAATTGCACGAACGTCTGTTTGTAACTTCAAAAATAACCATAAGGTTATGCTATTTACCTCGAATTACAAGCAAGTTTACCTTCTCATACATGGACAAATCAAAGAGCTTATGATAAAAAATGTCAAAATATTACTTTTTTTAATAAAAGTGTTCAGCTCCTTAACTTAAAAGTTTTAATTTTTAAATTCAAAATTAAAGGAGTTACCATCCTAGGAAAGTTTAGGAAAACAAATCATAAACATAGGGTGTATTTGTTAGGAAGGAAAATGTTTTTCATGAAAAATGTATTCCTGAAAAATATTTTCATGAAAAATGAGTGAATTTATTACTTATTTTTCCTTATTTGGTTGGTGAGTGAAAAGTTTTTTTTGAAAAATATTTTCTAGTGTTTGGTTAGAAAAATAAAATATTTTATTAAAAAATAATTTTTATGCTACTCTCCTCAACCCACGTTTCCCAAAATCCTCATGTTTCCGGTACTCCTCCCACCCCGCGCTCCCTTCCCCCTCTCAGGCCTTATTTTCTCAATAATTTAATTACTCTTTCCAAAAATTCACACAAATTCAAAGAAACTAATGTGCTACTTTACTTTTTTACACAAGAACTACGTTGAAATTTGAGCTCAATGACTAAAAAGAAAAAAAAAATTGGTTAAAAAAAAGTATCATTTCTACAACATTAGAAAAATATTACTCATTTTGTTGAATGAAAGAAAACACCTTTTCGACATCATGAAAAGAAAATACTCAGTTTATTCAAATGAAAGAAAATACTTTTTCTACATTAAGAAAAGATATTATTTTCTTAAAATAAAGAAAAAGTACTCTATTTACAATACGAAAAAAAATACTCTTAATAATATTTCTATTTAGGGTGGGTGGTGAGTGAGGTTGGGGTAGAGGTGGGGGTGGGGTAGGAGTTGGGGTGGTTGGGGTAGGGGTGGTTTGGTGTCACGACCCAACATCCCCCCGAAGGAGTCGTGATGCCACCTAGTCTCGAGAACTAGGTAAGTCTAACACATACCGAAATGATGACAAATTCTATTAAACAACTATTAAACATGAACCGAAAATCTCTGTATAAGCCAATAATCTCAACATGACACAGTATCACAAAACCGGTAGTACAAGTCATAAGCCCTTTCAAGAGTAACTATATATAACGAATACATCACTGATCCGGAGTAATAGGAAACAATGGAAATAAATACAACTGAAGGTGACTTCAGAGGCAGCGAACGTCCAGCAGGTGTACCTTGAAATCTCCAGCCGCACAAGCATAAGTCTCAAAACCAACTCGATCTGAAGTACCTGGTTTGGCACAAAAAAATATGCAGAAGTGTAGCATGAGTACACCATAATAGTACCCAGTAAGTATCAATCCTAACTTCGGTAGAGTAATAACCAGGCCAGGTCAAGACACCTACCGAACATGTAAATCTGTGGGGGATATTCTATAGAGCTAACAAGGATGGAATATCAATGTAAGATCAATATCAGAAGGAATTCAAACTACAATCAACAGTGAAGATAAGGGGAACACAAATGGCAGCGAGAAATAACCAAGTAATTAAGCAACAATATAGCCGGGGTACAGATGAAGTATGAATGTATTCAAGTAGGAAAAATGATGACAACTCAACCAATCAAATCTTTCCTACTACTCGAATTTCAACAATTTCACTTCTCGTAATCTCATATCATAAATCAGAACTTCCAAACCTTTAATACACAGGGCACCTTGTGCCCACATTTTCCATATTACTTTGCACGGAAAAATCCACGTGCTACCAGGTACATAATATCCGTGTCAAATGTGATAAACAATATTCGAGGGACCTATTCATATATAATAAAGTAAAATTGCAGTTTTTGAACCCAACAGGAAATCAATGAGAAATGAGTTTATTTTGGAAAATATTTTGGGTGAAGAGAATAACATTTTCAAATAAAATAAGGCATCGGATAAACTACTGATTTGAATACAGAATTTAAATAAATTAAACTATAATAGCAATTCCTTATTAACTAAGTAGAAACATCAAATAGGGTAAGGATTAAGTTGAGAAATTGATTAAAGTAAAATATGAGGACTATTAAATATAGTAAGGCACTGAATGGAACGACGAGTTTTAACTTAAGAGTCATATAAGGTAAGCACGTTTTTAATTGTTTTATTTACAACCGTTGTGTTGCTAATAGTAACAGGGTATGGGATAATAACTCAGTGTAGCAAACTCATCTTGAAAATCAATTCAACAAAAAAATAGTAATAGGAAAGGAAAACAAGAAATGACGGCAAAGCAGTAAATTAATGAAAACAACTCAATCCTCGAAAATCAGTAAAAACTAGAAATACTAATCCTTAAGTCTCGTACGAAAGAATCGAAGCCAAAAAAATACATCAAGGAATACAAAGAACATAAACTGTTGCGGTGCGTGACCCGATCCCACCGTACAACACTATCCGCCCTTACTCCACCATGTAAATATCAATAACAATAAATAAATATATGTTTCGGTGCGCAACCCGATCCCACTGTACAATATTATCCTCCCTTATTCAACCATGTAAATATCAATAATAATAATAATTAAATATATGCTGTGATGCAACTCGATCCCTGTCACGACTAAAATTCCCAATCCTCAGGATTGTGATGGCGCCTAACACCATACTTCTAGGCAAGACAATGTTAGAATTTATCTAACCATATTGGTTTACAAATTTATTTAAACAAACAGTTTAAAATGAATGCGAAATCTATTACTATTCAACAAATGATATCAATAATAATTAAGTAACGAAACGAAACCACGAAACTAATGCTAATATTGAACTACCCAGGGTCTGGTGTCACAATTCACGAACTACTAAGAATCCTACAAGTATTTGGCTGAAAGAAATTTATCTTTGTTTTGAATGAATTAAAACAACAATCTAATTAATAAAGGGAAGACTCCAGGAATCTGCGGACGCATGAAGATCTACCTCGTGTCTTCGTGAGAATAGTATCAACTAGTACTTCAACTTAGCTCAGGCCAGTAGCTAGAGCTACACAAGAAGTGCAGAGTGCAGTATCAGTAACCGACCCCATGTATTGGTAAGTGCCGAGCCTAACCTCGGCGAAGTAGTGACGAGGCTACGGCGGGGATTTATAGCATAACCTGGATACAATGTATAATAAAGAAAGAAGGGAATAATACACCAATTAAACATTAACTTGCAATAATTAATAAAACAACTCGGTTAACTTTTCCAAATCTCAACTATAACCAATCCTCACGAAAATTTCAAAGTTTCAAATTGAAATAGCCGTAAGTGCAGAGGATGAAATAACAACAATAAAATGGTGATTATTTCAGTCTTTATGTTTAAAATCGGTAAATTGAATATTCTCCCTTATTGCTCCTTGTTGCGGTGTGCAACCCTGTTACACCTAATAATTTCGTACGTTAGAGTACGTCGTAAGTCAATTTATTTAAGCTCAGAAATGAGATCGTCTTTGAAAGTACATAAAGTAAGTTAATCATGTTAACTTGGAGGTTACAAATATTTAAGATCATTGACTACAAGTACCAAGAGGGTTGGAAGGCTAAGAAGCTAAACAAATTGAAGAAAATAAGTTCGTCGAAAGTCGACACATCTGGAATGTTATAACATGTACTTTAGTGTGATATTATGGTTAATTACATGATAAGGAGGTTATTCTATGAGTTATTTTCATCTTATGATAGTCGTGTGCTACGGTTTGAAGTCAAGCAACTTGTGGAACAAAAGTTGGTAAAGATCATCACAAGTTACATTCACAAATATGCTGAAAATTAGGTCAAATGTAGATGAGCTTTTCTCCCAATATACTTGGAATTAGGGTATGATATAGCTACCAAATTTAATATTTATGAGTCTAGTTTCTAACACATTTAACCATTTTCCTATACGACATCAGAGTAGAAAGATATACATTTATTTTTGCGAGATTGCGCAGGCTGCTAGGTGACAAGTAGATGTGTCACCTACTTGGTTAAATGAGAGCCCAAAAAAAGCAATTTCGGGTCGGCCAAAGAGATTATTTAAGGGCTCATCTCCTACAATGTAACCCTCATAATATATTACAAACAACCAGACCTAAACCCCTGCAAACTTCCTCCCAAAAATTACCCACAACCCCTAATTGATTTTCTCTCTCTTTCGAGTTCTAATTGGGGGTAAAATCTAGAATTTGAAGAACAAAGATAAAGGCCGAGTTATCCAACAAATAAGGTAAGTTTACTTCTCTCTTTCATACATTTTTTTCTCTGTAAATTCATGGTAATTCGTTCTATACTTGTAACAACTCAAGGGACGGTGATCGGAAGCCGTGAGTTCGAGTTATTCACTTGTAGCGGACTGTTTTGTGGACTGTTTTATGTTGCTGTTGGGATGTGTATTTCACTACTGTTTTGTTGAGTTTTGGAGGAGGAAGGTTGTGGATAAACATCATATAGATTTAGGGTGGTGGGCTAGTCATTCTTCGTAACATTTCCGGGTCGTTTGACACTACTACGGTGGTCATTTTGTGTATGAAGATATTGCGGTGTGTTGGGCTGTTTTGTAGTATTTTATGGTGTATATAAGGCTGTAAAATAATTTATATATGTTGTTGTTGTTATGTTCTTGTGTTGTTGGTGTTATCTTAAATTTGGAGGAAGTAAGGATTATAGGGGAGATGCTGCCCGTTTTTATACAAAATAAGCTTGTCGTTCGTTGTGCGATAGTTGTACCTTTCGTAACTTAATGATAGTATTATTATCGTTGTTGTAGATTAAGTTGCGAAGAGGACAGTCAAACTTGGTGAGTAGAAATATTGTGATAAGGTATGTTAAGTTATTTTCTTCTTTCTTTTGGCATGATCTAAAGTGAAACAAACGTAAACAATACACTATTTCATAATGAATCTACTCCTAGCAACTAAGGTTGTCCATGTTGTTCTATCCTTAAAAATTTATTCTAAGACAGTATGTATGATCCTTGAGTCCTAGTGAAGTTCATATTGAGGGTATGATGTCCATAATGTTAATCGAATGTGCAACTACCTTACGTACTTAGAAAGGTTTAGAGCGTGATTCCATGAGTCCATCATGCATTATATAGTATCTATTTTACTCTACCAAGCCGCGCTATAGTCGGTCGGGTACGGCACCTATTGTGCAACCACTGATCAGTTGGGTTTACCGATCTCCACGTGCTCGGGTACGATTCTACCGAACCTTATGATGGCCAGGTATGTTTTTACTGAGTCCTCTTCGAGGTCGGGTATGATATGATGATGATGATTCCCACAGAGGCAGATGTTTTTAAAAGATTATGTATATATATGTATCACGCATTTCATATCACTATCTCTCATAGGCACTCAGACGCTACAGGTTGTATCTCATACATCTCTCTTTACATTACTGTTCTTAGTTATGCTTTTCTGCCTTACATACTCAGTACTTTATTCGTACTGACGTCCCTTTTTCATGGGGATGCTTTGTTTCATGTCTGCAGGTCCCGATAGACAGGTTGGCAGTCCTCTTAGTAGGCTATCAGCTCAGCGGAAGGTGTTGGTGCACTCCACTTGCTCCGGAGTTACCTATTTGGTCAGTATGATTGGGGCATGCATTGACTGGTATGGTGGGGCCCTGTCCCGACCTTTTTGATGTTTATGTACTCTTAGAGGCTTGTACATAAATTTTAGGTATATGGATACTTGTATGGCCTTGTCGGCCTATGTTTTGAGTTTACAAATGGTCATGTCAGCCTTATAGGCGCGTATATTACATGTATAAGTTTGTATATCATGTTAGGTCGTCTTATGTCTAGCATTCCCTTATGTTTTATTTCGATTATGTCATAATGACCATTTTGGCACATTTATCCGTGATAGTATGATAAGAAATATATGTTATGTTGGTACTCGGTTGAGTAAGGTACCGGGTGCGCGTCGCGGCCCATAGGTTGGATCGTGACAAAAGTGGTATCAGTGCAGTTCTGTCCTAGGTATGTCTACAAGTCGTGGCTAGTAGAGTCTTGTTTATGGGTGTGTTGTGCAGCACACTTATAAGCACGAGGCTACGGGGCATTTACGACTGTCACTCTTTCGTCTTACTCTAGATTGTGTGGTAGAGCTCAGTCGTAAGCACTCAATTTCCTAAATTCTATCTTATTCATAATACGACGATGCCTACATCTTGAAAGACGATTGGTCGGAGATTGCAATGTGACTTTGGAAGAGTTGAGTAAGAGGAACTCAATTTTGCATCATGCTTATAATGAGTAAATGTGAGGTATTCAGCAGATTATGTGTATACTAAGACGTGTAAGCTTCTTGGTAAGGAGACATAAGGAATGTATATCTATCCACCTATTTGGTAAAGAAAAAAAATAACGAGAGAATCAGAAGGTAGATACAAGTTTCAACAAGTAAAAGGATCAAGGTGAACAGGGGTACGAGGTACTCAGTTAGTGAAGATTATCAGTATTAACAATCCAAGTAGAGAAATATAAGCATTCTGCGTTACTTTCAACAGTAATAGAGATATATACAATTGGCCACATTCATCTCAGTTATGCCCTATGAGAGATAACTGATATAGCTTAAGAGAAGGACAGGATATCAGGATCCAGTTAGGGTTAAAGTAACCCAAAATTTTGGATGGATTGTTACCATTATGTAACAATTTTGGAGGGTAGTGCAGGATATGGTAATAGTTCTCATTGGGAGATAGCCAGATGGTGCACTCTAGAATGTCAGAAAGTTTAGAAGATAGGTATTGGAATCCTAGAAGGGATGAATATTTACCTTAGGATGACTCCTGCCCCTAGTAAAGAGTGAATGTTAGTAGACCCAAGAGCCAACGAGATGGTGCAAAGGGTTTTAAAAGTGAAAGGCTGTTTTGTTGAAGTTTCAGAATAAGATAATAGACATAGATATCAGCATGAGAATAAGAAGAGAGTAAATGAAGCATTATGAGTAAGATGTGATAAATGAGAGATAACGGTAAATCAAAATATGACAGGATGATAGAGTCTATAGTCAAGTGAAGGAAAAGACAAGAGGAGACATGCCTTGAGATAATAAAAGTATAGGCCCTAAAGTCATATCCTCATTTCATGAAATGAGTCGGTGAGTCCAACGCGATTTCTAGAAAGAAAAGTTAGACCCCCCGAGTAATAGAAATTAGCATGGGAAAAAAAATCGAACATGAATTAGGGATCGAGGGAATTGGTAGTAGTCGGCATCGTGAGAATTTCAGAGATCGTGTTTGGACAATAATATAATGGACAATAGAAGAATAACCTTTAAAGGTCATTCATGAAAATGCTTCCCTAAATCAAGCACTATGAGAGAGTTAAGCTTAAGGGACTAAATGTGCCAGTTACACCAGGTGTCACCCTTGTGCATAAAAAATTCAATTATACCTGGTGTAGAAGGGTTACCTCAAGGCCAGTAATATCTCAGTGAAGATGTGAACGGCAAAGATGAAGAGATAAATATCGAATGTTAAAGGAAGAATGTGGTAAAAAGGTGAAAGGAACGAGATTGCATTTATTCAGATCTTACAGATATAATATGACTCCAGAACATTATGCAAGCATTATGTTGGGGAGAATCAATAAGGGTTTCGCACTCGACGATATTGATAAATAAGAGGAAATGAACACTTGATACATAAGGATCCCGTATGAGAGGTAAGTTAAGACAAAGGACATAACCCAAGAGGCGTTACATAAAATAAAGATATGAGAGTGGACCAATGAGTAGTCTGTAGTTGATTCAGAAAGAGCCTAGTTATAGATAAACAAGAGGTTATAGATAAAACAATAGATCGTGCAAGATAAACATAGTGAAACCCAACATAGGGAATTCAATCTTGCATATATGATGTCATCATGATCCTTGAGTAATATTAAGATAGAAGGTTGGTAGTTAAAGGTACCGTATAGGTGTTGCAGAAATAAAAGAGGGTGCCACTAGGGAGACAACTAAAACTTCAGTTCAGAAGCAACTCACGAGCACAAGGGCACGGAGGTAAGTAACTAAGGATAATTATAGGTAAGTAAAAACATCAGAATACCGTGGGTTATACAATGAAATAAAATCGCGGCTTTACAAAAGTCAGAGGGTATTCGCTAAGCACTGCAATGAAAGACTGGCTGAGGAAATAAGTAAGATGGCTTCAACATAAGCATAGTGACCTAAAGATGAAATGGTCTTGTAACAACAGTCTCACTATAATATTGTATGCACTCCATAAGAAAAGGGCACCTATCATGGCTAATGAATGGGAAGAAGAAAAAAAAATCAAGAGTTTTTAATTGAGATCATATGAGTTACAAGGAACTCCAGTATTCGCGGGGACTAAGATAAGCCAAGTATCCATGCAGCAAGTGGCAGAACGACCATGAAAAGTAGTTTCTTACATTTAAAGACAACTGAGAAGGCATGAAAGGAAATCTATGGTGCTATCATGTTAAAAGGAAGGTTGCGAGTAGTATAAATAGATATGCGTAGGTCGCAAGCTAAAGTATGGTAGAGCGACAAAGTTTTATCTAGACAGGAGTGAGGATAAGAAAAAGTGAGCGATAAGGTCACAAGAATAGGTAAGTCCTCGGGATTAAACCCATTATAACAAGAGAGATGATGGTTTCCATAAAGTTATAAAAAGCTCAGTATAGCATGAGTGAACTCAAAAGAGTTTAAAACTAGTAGAATTTAGAAGAGATGGAATGCTACCCGGTGGTAAAGTAAGGGTGTAAATGTGATAAATGATAAGAGGATGAGGTTTAGGCCTTTGATTGAGTAATGATTTTGAGAACAAAAATTTCATGAACTGCACGGGATTAGAATACCCCCATAGGATGAATCACATTGGGATGCTATGAAATATAGTTATTGGAGTATAGTATCATCCCTAAGTGGATCAGCAAAATCACTTCAGATATTCCTCGATGAGACGCCTAGTGACGATATATTACATAAGAGGTTTCAAGTTATCAGTGGTAGATTATAGATCAACATTAAGGTGAATCTGTAATAGATGGATGAAAGTTACAGAGTATGAGATGAGATTAGGCTGTCATTCTTAAGATGAACAGTAATAAGGAAGCATTAAATGGATTAGATTTATAAATATAGGATAAGTAGGGAGAGAGTAACCTGGGGTTGGTTGGCAGGCCTCGATAATAATAAACTGAAGTAAGAGTTATAGTACAGTATGACCTACCTAGTTGTGGTAAAGCCATAACCATATATAACTGAGGCCATGAAACAAAATATAGCAATAGTCATAATTTCGACAAAGTACCAAGCAAATAACTTTAGTACACCTATAGATGCCAGAGGGACAGTTTGTCATAGTACTATATATGTTCACGAAGTGAAGCCTAGAGATTGGTTAAAAGCTAATAGAAAAAGGAGATAAGATTTGCATTGGTGTACATTCAAGGTTAGAATCGTACAGGCTGCATGAAAGAAGGTAGAAACAGTTACGATATTGGAAGAATTTCGACCACAAGTCGTGGTGTGAGAAAGAGGCCTAAAGGGGGAAATGCCCTAGCCTTTGGATTTATTCACCGATCAACTCGCTAGATGGAAAATAAAATATTATAATATTCGTAAAATCTATTATTTAATACACATATAAGTGCATCATTCAACATTCGAGGACGAATGTTCCAAAGGGGGGAATAATGTTACACCCCATAATTTCGTACGTGAGAGTACGTCGTAAGTTAATTTATTTAAGCTCAGAAATGAGATCGTCTTTGAAAGTATATAAAGTAAGTTAATCATGTTAACTTGGAGGTTGAAAATATCTAAGATCATGGAATGCAAGTACCAAGAGGTTTGGAAGGCTTAGATGCTAAACAAATTAAAGAAAATAAGTTCGTCGAAAGTCGACACATATGGAAGGTTATAACATGTACTTTAGTGTGATACTATGGTTAATTACATGATAAGGAGGTTATTCTATGAGTTATTATCGTCATATGATAGTCGTGTGCTACGTTTTGAAGTCAAGCAACTTGTGGAACAAATGTTGGCAATGATATCACAAGTTACATTCACAAATATGCTGAAAATTAGGTCAAATGTAGATGAGATTTTGTAACAATATATTTGTAATTAGGGTATTATATGGCTACCAAATGTAAGATATACGAGTATAGTTTCTAACTCATTTAACCGTTTATCGATACGACATTGGAGTAGAGAGATATATGCATTTCTGCGAGACTGCGCAGGCTGATAGGTGATAAGTAGATGTGTCACCTACTCTGTTAAATGAGAGCCCAAAAAGAAGAGATTTCGGGTCGGGAAAAGAGATTATTTAAGGGATCATATACTAAATTGTAACCCTTATTATATATCACAAACAACCAGACCTAAACCCCTGCAAACTTCCTCCCAAAACAAACCCTAATTGATTTTCTCTCCCTCTCAAGTTCTAAGTGGGGGTAAAACCTAGAGTTTGAAGAACCAAGATAAGGGCTGAGTTATCCAACAAATAAGGTAAGTTCAATGCTCTCTTTCATCATTTTTTCTTCTGTCAATTCATGGTAATTCGTTTTATACTTGTAAGAACTCACGCGACGGTGATTGGAAGCCGTGAGTTTGAGTTATTCACTTGTAGCGGACTGCTTTGTGGACTGTTTTATGTTGTTGTTGGGATGTGTATTTCACTACTGTTTTGTGGAGTTTTGGATGAGTAAGATTGTGATAAACACCATATATATGTAGGGTGGTGGTCTGGTCGTTCTTCGTAACATTTCCGGGTCGTTTGACACTACTACGGTGGTCATTTTGTGTATGAAGATATTGCGGTGTGTTGGGCTGTTTATAGTATTTTATGATGTATATAAGGCTGGAAAATAATGTATATATGTTGTTGTTGTTTTGTTCTTGTGTTGTTGGTGTTATCTTTAATTGTAGGAAGTAAGGATTATAGGGGAGATGTTGCATGTTTTTATACAAAATAAGCTTGTCGTTCGTTATGTGATAGTTGTACCTTTCGTAACTTAATCATAGTATTATTATCATTGTTGTAGATAAGCTGCGAAGAGGCGAGTTCAACTTGGTGAATAGAAGGATTTTGATAAGGTATGTTAAGGTATTTCCTTCTTTCTTTTGGCATGATCAAAAGTGAAACGAAAGTAAACGATACGCTATTTCATAATGAATCTACTCCTAGCAAATAAGGTTGTCCATATTGTTCTATCCGTACAAAGTTATTAGAAAAATGTATGTATGATCCTTGAGTCCTAGTGAAGTTCATATTGAGGGTATGATGTCCATAATGTTAATCGAAGGTGCAACTACCTTACGTCACTCCGAAAGATTTAGAGCGTGATTCCATGAGTCCAGCATCCATTATATATAGTACCTATTTTACTCTACCGAGCCGCACTATAGTCGGCCGGGTACGACACCTATTGTGCAACCACTGATCAATTGGGTTTACCGATCTCCACGTGGTCGGGTACGATTCTACCGAGCCTTATGATGACCGGGTATATTTTTATCGAGTCCTATTCGAGGCCGTGTATGATATGATGATGATGATGATGATACCCACAGAGGCCGATGCTTTTAAAAGATTAGGTATATATACGTATCACGCATTTTATGTCACTATCTCTCAGAGGCACTCAGATGCTACAGGTTGTATCTCTTACATCTCTCTTTACATTATTGTTCTTAGTTATGCTTTTCTGCCTTACATACTCAGTACTTTATTCGTACTGACATCCCTTTTTCTTGGGGACACTGCGTTTCATGCCCGCAGGTCCCGATAGACAGGTTGACAGTCCTCCTAGTAGGCTATCAGCTCAGCGGAAGGTGTTGCTGCACTCCACTTGCTCCGGAGTTGCCTATTTGGTCAGTATGATTAGGACATGTATTGACTGGTATGGTGGGGCCCTGTCCCAACCTTTTTGATGTTTATGTACTCTTAGAGGCTTATAGACGAATGTCAGGATACGGATACTTGTATGGCCTTGTCGGCCTATGTTTTGAGTTTACAAATGGTAATGTCAGTCTTGTAGGCACGTATGTCACATGTATAAGTTTCTATATCATGTTAGGTCATCTTATGTCTAGCATTCCCTTATGTTTTATTTCGATTATGTCATGATGACCATTTTGGCACATTTACCCGTGATAGTATGATAAGAAAGATATGTTATGTTGGTACTCGATTGAGTAAGGTATCGGGTGTCGGTCGCGGCCCATAGGTTGGATCGTGACAAACCCGATCCCACATGTCCATCCTTATTCATCCTCCCTATATATATCACCCTTATTTTTTCTTGTTGTGGCGTACAACCCGATCCCACCTGTCCTCCCTTATCACTCCTTGTTGCGGCATGCAACCCACTCCCACTAGACAATCACATCTCTTTATTTATAAAAAAAATTCACAATTTAGGTCAAAGCCTTTCACAATATTTATGTCTCAACAATTGTAAGCAGAAAGTTGTATTATTCATGAACTTCATCAATTATCATTTCACAATGAAACCAACCAGCGTGTATTATAAAACACTATCAACCATCTCAACCCTTTTTATACCACAATGAAGCCAAGGGATCAACTAACACTTCCAAATATGTGAAACAATATTTAACAACAAGTTGACAAAAACAAGTAGACATGGAGAAATCGAAATCACGAAAACAATCAAGACGGGAATATAGTGAATTGGAACAGGGGAAGGGATTATTTTAAAAAGAGAATTTGGCGGTGCATAGATACTAGTCACCTCTCCTATACACCACACACATGAAATTTCACATAACATTTAAGTTGGGGGTCATATTCCCTCAAGTCAAGGTTAAACCAAACACTTACCTCGATCTCACAAGCAACTCACGGCTCAAGCACAACTTTTCCTTTAGAATTAACCTCCAATCCACTCGTATCTAATCACAATTAGTTTGGTATCATTAATTATTGCTAAAGGAACTAACTTTAATGCAAAATTATGGTTTTCCTTAGTTTTTCCATCCAAAGAAAAAATCGACCCCGGGCTCGCTTGGTCAAAACTCGAGGTTCGGACCAAAACTCGTTTACCCATTCTTTCCTGAGCCCATATATACAATTGGTTTTGGAATCCGACCTCAATTCGAGGTCTGGATTCCCAAATTCCGAAATTCCTAAGTTCTACCCAAAAATCCCAATTTTTACCATGAAACTCTAGATTCTAGGTTGAAATCTTGTTAAAGTTTGTTAAGGATTTAAAGGAATAAGTTAGAGATCACTTACCAATGATTTGGAGAAGTTTGTGTCTTTGGAAAATCGTCTATGGAGGTTTAGGGTTTGAGAGAATTGAAAAATGGGTGAAAATCCCGTCTAAAATATCATTTAACAGGCTGCAGTTATCGCAATTGCCATCAGGGGTTCGCAATTGCGATTAGGGGTTCGCAATTGCGAACCCTTTGAATTCCTGCTGCCTTCCCATTTGCGACATATATGTCGCAATTGCGACATCTGAAGGCCTTCGCATTTGCGGCCAAAATCTCACATTTGCAAGGATGGCCTTCCCATGCCTTCTTCGTATTTGCGACAAAGATGTCGCATTTCCCATCTATGTTGACTTCGCAATTGCGAAGCCTGATCTCGCAATTGCGAGATCAAAGACCTGGTGACAGACACCAGATGCACATCTGAGATTTCTAAGTTCTAATCACTCTGTAGCCTACCCGAAACTCACCTGAGGCTTCGGGGCTCCAGACCAAACATGCACGCAAGTATAAAAACATCATACAGACTTGCTTGTGCGATCAAATCATCGAAATAACATCAAAAATACGAATTTAACCTCAAACTCATGATTTTCCTCAAGAACACTTCAATTTCACGATTTCTCAACCGGACATCCGAATCACGTCAAATCAACTTAAATTCTCACCAAATTTCACAGATAAGACTTAAATATCATAAAAAACTTGTACCGGGCTCCGGAACCAAAATACGGGCTCGATACCAATGATTTCACACATTAGTTCATTTATTTATTTCCTTAATAATCCAGCAAAACAATTTTCTTCAAAAATTGATTTCTAAGGCTAGGGACCTCGGAATTCAATTCCGGGCATAAGTCTAAGTCGCATGTTTTATTGTGGACCTTCCGTGATCGTAGGAACACGGATCCGGGTCCGTTTTCTCTACAACTAAAACCAAATTTTAAATTCAAAAACTATTATTTCTCATATTTTCACGTAAAAGCTTTTCGGTTTCATGCCTGGACTGCGCACGCAAATCGAGGTAATTAAAGTTTATCTTTTTAAGGCTAATGAACCCAGAATAGTGTCTTAATTGATAAGATGACCATTTGGGTCATCATAGACTCCACCTCAAAAAAAACTATCGTCCTCGAACAGACATAGAAAATTACCTGAACTGGCAAACAAGTGGGGAATATCTACTCCGCATGTCCGACTCGGACTCCCAAGTAGCTGCCTCAACAGGCTGACCTTTCCACTGCACTCGACTGAAGGGAAATTCTTTGACCTCAAATGACAAACCCGCCGGTCTAAAATGGCTACCGGCTCCTCCGCATAAGTCAAATCTTTTTCCAATTGGACAGAGCTGAAATTTAACACGTGGGACGGGTCACCATGATATGTCCGGAGCATAGACACATGGAATACCGGATGAACTGAGGATAACCCTGGAGGCAACGCAAGTCTATAAGATACCTCCCCACTCTATCAAGAATCTCAAATGTCCCGATATACCTAGGGCTCAACTTACCCTTCTTCCCAAATCTCATAACACCCTTCATGGGTGATACCCGAAGTAATACTCTCTCTCCAACCATGAATGCCACATCACAAACCTTACGGTCGGCATAACTCTTTTGCCTGGACTGAGCTGCACGAAGTTGATCCTGTATAACCTTGACCTTATCTAAGGCCTTCTGAACCAAGTCTGTACCCAATAACTGAGCCTCTCCCGACTAAAACCATCCAGCTGATGATCTTCACCGTCTTCCATATAATGCCTCATAGGTAGCCATCTGTATGCTCGAGTGGTAACTATTATTGTAGGCAAACTCCTCTAACGGCAAGAATTGATCCTAAGAACCCCCAAAATCAATAACACAAGCGCTGAGCATATCCTCCAAGATCTGAATAGTAAGCTCAGACTGCCCATCCGTCTGAGGATGGAATGTTGTGCTCAATTTAAATTGCATACCCAACTCACGATGAACCGCCCTCCAAAAGTGTGAGGTAAACTGTGTACCCCGATCAGAGACGATAGACACAGCCACACCGTGAAGGCGAACAATCTCTCGAATATATATCTCTGTCAACCTCTCCAAAGTATAAGTACTTTCCATTGAATGAAATGTGCTGATTTAGTCAGCCTATCCACAATAACCCAAATGGCGTCGAACTTGCTCTGAGTCCATGGGAGTCCTACAACGAAGTCCATAGTGATACGCTCCCACTTCCACTCAGGAATATCTATATTCTGAAGAAAACCACCGGGTCTCTGATGCTCATACTTTACCTGTTGGCAATTTAAACAACGAGCCACATAAGTAATAATATCCTTCTTCATCTTTGTCCACCAATAATGCTGTCGCAGGTCCTGGTACATCTTGGCAGCGCCTAGTGAATAGGATACTTAGAAATGTGAACCTCCTCAAGGATCAACTCACGAAGCCCATCAACATTAGGCACACATATACGACCGTGCATCCTCAAAACCTTCTCATCTCCAACTGTAACTTTCTTGACACCATCGTGCCGAACTGTGTCCCTAAGGACCATCAAATGCGAGTCATCATCCTGCCGATCTCTGATATGCTCTAATAAGGAAGACCGAGTGATTGTACAAGCTAAAACACTGCTGGGCGAGATATCCAACCTCATGAACTGATTAGTCAAATTTTGAATGTCTGAAGCTAACGGTCTCTCACCGATTGGAATATATGTAAGGCTGCCCATACTCACCGCTTTCCTACTCAATGCATCGGCCACTACATTGGCCTTCCCTGGATGATACAATATAGTGACGTGATAATCTTTTAGTAACTCTAACCATCTCCTCTGTCTCAAATTAAGATCATTTTGCTTGACAAGTGCTGGAGACTGGGATGATCCGTGAAAACCTCACACGGCACACCATAAAGATAGTGCCTTCAAATCTTCAATGCGTGAACAATGGATGCCAACTCTAAGTCATGGATAGGGTAATTCTTCTCATGGACTTTCAACTACCGAGACGTATATGCAATCACCCTTCCCCCCTGCATCAATACCGCTCCAATCCCAACACGGGAAGAATCACAATATACCGTAAAAGATCCTGAACCTGATGGTAACACCAACACCAGTGCTGAAGTCAAGGATGTCTTAAGCTTTTGAAAGCTCGCCTCACACTCGTCCGACCATTTAAATGGGGCACCTTTCTGAGTCAATTTAGCCATTGGGGCTGATATAGATGAAAACCCCTCCACAAAATGACGGTAGTAACCCGCCAAACCCAAGAAGCTCCTGATTTCCGTGGTTGAAGTGGGTCTAGGCCAGTTCTTGACTGCCTCAATCTTCTCAAGATCTACCTGAATACCCTCTACTGATACAATATAACCCAAGAAAGCTACTTAATCCAACCAGAACTCGCACTTTGAAAATTTCGCATACAACTGATTATCCCTCAAAGTCTGGAGCGTTATACGGAGGTGTTTTTCATGCTCCTCCCGGTTGCGAGAGTATATTAGAATATCATCAATGAATACTATTACGAAGGAATCTATATGAGGCTTGAAAACCCAATTCATCAAGTCCATAAAGGCTTCTGGGGCGTTAGTCAAACCAAAAGACATCACCAGAAATTCATAGTGCCCATACTTCGTCCAAAAGGCTGTCTTAGGAACATCGGACGCCCTAATTTTCAACTGATGGCAAACCGATCTCAGATAATTTTTGAAAACACCCTGGCACCCTGAAGCTAATCAAATAAATCATCAATTCTCGGCAATGGATATTTATTCTTGACGGTGACTTTATTCAACTGCTGGTAATCTATACACATTCTCATCAATCCATCATTCTTCTTCACGAACAAAACCGGTCCACCCCAGGGAGAGACACTGGGTCTAACCCTTATCAAGCAAGTCTTGCAATTGCACTTTCAATTCTTTCAATTCTGGTGGGGCCATCCGGTATGGAGGAATAGAAATGGGCTGAGTGCCTGGAGCCACATCAATGCAAAAATCAATATCCCTGTCGGGTTGCATACTGAATTTATCAAAGAGACTTCTGCATTAGAATCACGAATATGAGCCAACTAAGCCAAACATCTTTTCTCAACCATGTGACGAGCCTTGGCACAAGAAATTACTCTACTTGAAGGATGACCAGGACTCCCTTTTCATTCTATCGAGGCAACCCTGGAAAGGCATATGTAACTGTCTTGGCGTGACAGTCCAAAATGGCATAATAAGGCGATAGCCAATCCATGCCCAATATGACGTCAAAATCTACCATGTCAAGAAGCAAAATGTCTACACTAGTTTCAAGACCCTCAATAATGACTACACACGAACGATACACATGATCTACAACAATAGCATCCCACACGGGCGTAGATACATAAATAGGGACACTCAAGGAATCGCAGAGCACATCTGAATATGAAGCAAAATAAGATGATACACAAGAATAAGTAGACCCCGGATCAAAACAGAACTGAAGCATATCTATTGCACAGAAATAGTACATGTGATAACAGCATCGTAGGACTCCGCCTCGGGTCTAGTCGGAGATGCATACAATCGGGGTGGGGCCCCATCACTCTGAACCATGCCTCTGGGATGACCTATGATAGGTGGACCTCCACCTCTAGCAGACTGGCCTCCACCATCCACCTCTAACATTCTGACCTCTACCTCTAAATACTTGACCCCTACCCCTGGTTGGCTGGGCAGATGGTGCTGCAACTAGTGCCGGAACTATAGCACGAGAACTTTGATACTGAGGCTGGCTCTCTGAATATGCATGTACTCACCACACTCATAACACCCATCCTAATACTGAGGCCGACCCTGACGAGTCAGCTGACCACGATAATAACTTTGAAGAGGAGGTGCTCTGATAGGGGATGGCTGATCTGAATAAGGCAAGTAAGAGCCACGACCATCTGAGGCACCATGGGACGTCTGAAGTGCTGACTGAAATGGCCTGGAAGATTGGCCTCTACCCTGATTATCCCCGCCTCCAGACGAGGCACCGCTGAATCTACCAGAATGGCGAGGTCTCTTGTCTGAACCCTGACCTCCCAGTCCAAGAACCATATCAACTCTCCTGGCCACATTAGCCACATCGTGCAAGGAAATCTCACTCCCTGTCTCCTTAGCCATCTGCAGTCCAATCGTCTAAGCAAGGCCCTCAGTAAATCTCCTGACCCTTTCTCTCTCTGTGGGAAACAAAAGAATAGCATGTCTAGCCAAATCCACAAAGTGATTCTCATACTGGGTAACAGTGATACTGCCCTGCTGAAATCGCTCAAACTGACGACGGCGCTCCTCTCTAGTAGTGATAGGAAGAAATTTCTCCAAAAATAGATGTGAAAATTGATCCCAAGTCAGAGCAGGTGACCCAGCTGGTCTAGTCAGTAGATAATCCCTCCACCATTTCTTGGCAGAACCGGTCATCTGAAAAGCAGCAAAATCGACTCCATTGTTCTCCAAAATACCCATGTTCCGAAGAACCTCATGACAGCTATCAAGGTATTCCTGGGAGTCCTTTGAAATGGTACCATTGAAATGAACAGGAAAAATCTTGATAAACTTGTCCAATCACCATAAAGCATCGGAGGACATAGTTGTCCCAGCAACGAGCGGTGCTGCAGCAACTGGCTAAACTACCCCACCTGGATTGGCTGTTGGGGTCTGAATCTGAGGAGTAATCTGCTCAGGAGTGTGGATAGCAGAAGTCTTGACCCCTACTCCAGCCTGAGATACGGCTGATGCCACGGGTAGTGCGCCAGTCTAGGCTACACCCTCCATAAGGCCCACTAATCAGACCAAAGCATCTTGAAGCACCGGGGTAGCAATAAACCCTTTTGGGACCTGAGCTGGTCCCGCTGGAATGGTCTGAGCTGGAGCCCCCTCATCAATATCGATCTGGGGCTCCGCAGGTGGGGATGTCGTCTAAGCAATGGGCTCAATCCTTCCCCTTCCTCGGCCTCTGCCCCTAGTAGGATCTACTAGTGATGGAGGACCTGACTGTTGGTCAGTGGAAGAGGAAGCACGTGTTCTTGCTATCTGCGAGAGATAAGAAGATTTCAATCAGTGTTAGAGATAACAAGAATCGCACGACAGAGCAGAAGTAAAATGAGTTTGTTCCTAACTTTATAGCTTCTGAGAGATAAGTACAGACGTCTCCGTACTGATCCTTCAGACTCTATTAAGCTTGTTCGTGAATTGTAGGACCTAGGCAACCTAGTGCTCTGATACCAACTTGTCACGACCCAAATTCCCAACCCTCGTGATCGTGATGGAGCCTAACACCATACTTGCTAGGCAAGCCAATGTTAGAATTTAGCTAACCGTATTCTTTTACAAATTTATTTAAATATAAGTAAACAGTTTAAAATGAATGTGAAATGTATTACTATTCAACAAATGACATCAATAATAATTAAGTAACGAAACGAAACCACGAAACTAATGCTAATATTGAACTACCCATGGTCTGGTGTCACAATTCACGAACTACTAAGAATACTACGAGTATTTGGCTGAAAGAAATATTTCTCTATTTTGAATGAATTAAAACAACAATCTAATTAATAAAGGGAAGACTCTAGGAATCTGCGGACGCCAGCAGATCTACCTTGTGTCTCCGTGCGAATAGTATCAACTAGTACTTCAACTAAGCTCTGGTCGGTACTTGGATCTACACAAGAAGCGCAAAGTACAATATCAGTACAACCGACCCCATGTACTAGTAAGTGTCGATCCTAACCTCGACGAAGTAGTGACGAGGCTACGGCAGGGCATTTATAGCATAACCTGGATACAATGTATAATAAAGCAAGACGGGAATAATAAACCAATTAAACAGTAACTTGCAACAATTAATAAAACAACTCGGTTAACGTTTCCAGATCTCAGCTATAACCAATCCTCGCGAAAATTTCAAAGTTTCAAATTGAAATAACCATAAGTTCAAAAGATGAAATAACAACAATAAAACAGTGAGTATTCCAGTATTTATGTTTAAAATCGGTAAAACTTGAATATTCTCCCTTATTGCTCCTTGTTGCGGTGTGCAACCCGATCCCACATGTCCACCCTTATTCCTCCTCCCTATATATATCACCCTTATTTCTCCTGTTGCAGCGTGCAACCCGATCCCACATGTCCACCCTTATTCCTCCTCCCTATATATATCACCCTTATTTCTCCTGTTGCAGCGTGCAACCCGATCCCACTTGTCCTCCCTTATCACTCCTTGTTGCGGCCTGCAACCCGCTTCCACCAGAAAATCACATTGCTTTATTTATAAAAAAAGATTTCACAATATAGGTCAAAGCTTTTCACAATATTTATGTCTCAATAATTGTAAGCAGAAAGTTGTACTATTCATGAACTTCCTCAATTATCATTTCACAATGAAACCAACCGGAGTGTATCATAAAACACTGTCAACCAGCTCAACCTTTTTTATACCACAATGAAGCCAAGGGATCAACTAACACTTCCAAATACGTGAAACAATATTTAACAACAAGTTGACGAAAACAAGTAGACATGGAGGCATCGAAATCACGAAAACAATCAAGACATGAATATAGTGAATTGGAACCAGGGAAGGGATCATGTTAAACAAATAATTTCGCGGTGAATAGATACTCTTCACCTCACCTATACACCTCACACATGAAATTTCACATAACATTTAAGTTGGGGGTCCATATTCCCTCAAGTCAAGGTTAAACCAAACACTTACCTCGATCTCACAAGCAACTCACTGCTCAAGCACATCTTTTGCTTTATAATTGACCTCCAATACACTCGTATCTAATCACAATTAGTTTAGTATCATTAATTATTGCTAAAGGAACTAACTTTGTCACGAGCCAAAATCCATAAGGTCGTGATGGCGCCGGACATCAATGTCAGGCAAGCCAAAACATTATTTAATCGAAATAACTTTCCGGTTTTTAAGCATTTATGAAAATATTTCCTTTCACTTTATTACATATTAACCAAATAACAATCTGTTAGTTAAAAAAATGGTTTGAATACTACACTTTAAGAAATATAACCCAACACTTCCCAGAACCCGATGTCACAAGTACATGAGCAATTTCAATGAATTTATACAAACATCACAAAGCCTGTCCAGAATACAAATTAGACAAGAGAATATAAACTGAAAGTAAATACAGTACGAGGGAGACTCCGTCATCTGCGGATCGCCTCCGGATGATGCAGCTCGCCTAAGTCTCTGAACCCTCTACATTGCTATGAAAGTACCTGTGCAATAAAAATGTTGTCACGACCCCAAATCCTAACTGGCCGTGATGGCGCCTATGGTGAAACTAGGCTAGCCAACCACCGCATGTTCGCAATTTCTTTTGAAAATCTCGTTCAAGTTTCAAGCATTTCATAAAAATATACAGAAAATTTCTTAATACAATAGGCCAATATGATACAATACTGCCATCCCCAAAACCCGGAGCCAACATGTCATGAGCATCTAGAGAAATAAGCCAAAATAAACTATTATAATACAAAACCTTCGAATCAAAGCTAAATACAACAAGAAGGGAAAACAGAGATGCTGCGAACACTGAACAACTACCTCTATATCCCACAAATCCGACTCCGCTGCGGAATAAAGACTAATGCTCGATATCTGCTCCTGAATCTGCACACAGAGGTGCAGGGAGTAATGTGAGTACGCCAACTCAGTAATAATAAAAATAAATCAAGTCTAAGTAGCAACGAAACACATAAAATCAATGTCATCAAGTCACAATATACACAGCCTTACTTTCCAATAGTATAACATGGATATACGAAATCACCATACCTTAAAATCAACTTCAGAAAAAGTCCTTTAAAGAATGCACATTTTTAACAACTTTAAAACAAAGGATTTGGTATGCAAATGAATGTAGTAAAAATCATAAATAGCCTCAGGCAAAAACATGTTTCATAATCAGCCCCTCGGGCATGCCTCACAACCACTCAGCACCTCACAATCACTCAGCACCTCACAGTCACTCATGCCTCCCAATCACTCGTCACTCGGCACTCGGTGCGCTCACTGGGGGTGTGGACAGACTCCGGAGGGGCTCTTTCAACCCAAACGCTAATATCACTCAGCACCTCACCATCACTCTTGGCCCTCGACCACACTCGGTGGAACCACTTAAAAGGCCCCTCGGGCGAATCAGTAAAACAGGGTACTCGACCCACAACATCATTTTTATGCTCATGTAGTGTAAATCAGGCTGAGTTTTCAAAAAACAGTATGCACTATGATGCTGAGTAAAATTATCAACAAATAGTGAGGAAAACAGTAGTATAAAAAGCCCTCAAAGGGTCTAAAGCAGATCGGCACGAGGCCCCAAACACGGCTTATAGCCCAAATATTTCACAAATCTTTAGAACATAATTTAACATAAGGTTTTGAGTAAATATGCAACTCATTAGTTGCCGCGGAGAGGACCTAGTCCAATCCGAAAATCAGTATGCGCCACATACTCATCATCCGACATGTGCGCCTTTATAAAAATCAGTGAGAAAATATGTAATTCGGGGTTCCATACCCTCAGGATAAGATTTATAACCATTACTTACCTCTACCGGGCTGCGACACTAGTTCGCAACGCTCTTGCCCCTCGAATTGGCTCCCGATTTGCTCTGAATCTAACCAAAACCAGTTTAACATCATCAATATATAACCAAGGAACACAACACAATCAAAAACTATCAAATTACACAAAAATATCGAAATGTGGCCAAACCCGAGCCCCGAGCCCATGACTCGGAATTTGATAATTTTTACATCACTAGAAACCTCGTCCTCCCACGATTCTACTCATACCAAAATCATCAAAATCAGATCACAATTGCTACCCAAAACCTCAAAAGAATTTCAAAGTCTCCACTCCCTTCTTCCCAACCTTTCCCTACTCAAATCCTTAAATTTTCAAACCTAATCCGAACAAAATAGCATAGGAACGATGTTAGCAACCAAAGAACTTACCTTTGCTGAAGAATCTTGAGTTTCCTTCTCCAAATCGCCTTCAAAGGACTCCTTCTGCATGCAAAATGGTGAAAAATAAGAGAATTTTCACGGAGGCCTTTATATACTTTTCTGCCAGTCATTTCCGCTCCTGCGGACCATTAGCCACACCTGCGGTCCCAGGTGCAAACCTGCGGCATCTCACTTAACGGGCCAATCTCGCGCCTGCGGACACTTCTCCGCACATGTGGCTTCGCAGGTGCGATGCTCCTTCCGCACCTATGATCTCCCCTGGGGTCTCCCAAATCTCGCACCTGCGGAGCCCAGTTCGCTCCTGCAGAACCGCACCTGCGGCTCCCTTTTCGCAGGTGCGAAAACACCAGCAACAGAAACCTGCAGATTTACCAAAGTCACTCCAAACTTCCCGTTAGCCACCCAAAACCAATCTCGAGCCCCTCGGGGCCCTAACCAAAATACCAACACACCTCATAGCATTATTCCAACTTAGTCGAGCCTTCGAAACACCAAAAACAACACGAAAACACAAAAATTCAAGCCTATGAACTTTGAAACTTCCAAATTTTGCCAACTACGCCGAAACCAACCAAAACACCTCCGATTGACCTGAAATTTTGCAGACATATCCAAAATGACATTACGAACCTGTTCCAACTTTCTAAATTCCATTCCAACTCCGATAGCTTATTTTCCACTGCCGACCGGAAATCACCAAAAAACCAACTTTCGCCAACTCAAGCCTAATTCTACACCGGACGTTACAAAAATATTCTGAACACACTCTTAAGTCCCAAAATCACCTAACGAAGCTATCTGATCCATAAAATCCGCATTCCGAGGTCATTTACCAATAATTGAACTCTCAGTTGACTTTCTTAACTATTAGGCTACTTTAAAAGGCTAAATGCCTAAACTCCCACCATAACCATTTCGGACCCAAACCAACTGACCCAACACATCAAAAACAGGATAGCGATATATAACAAATGCAGATATGGGGGAAACGGGATAAATCTCACAGAACGACCGGCCGGGTCGTGACATCCTCTCCCCCTTAAACAAACGTTCGTCCTCGAACGGGTTTAGAAACATACCTGGAGTCTCAAATAAGTGAGGATATCTGTCGCGCATCGCCCGCTCGGTCTCCCAGGTGGCATCCTCCACCGGCTGCCCTCTCCACTGAAGCTTCACTGAAACTATATCCTTAGATCTTAGCTTCCTGACCTGTCGACCCAAAATAGCCACTGGCTCTACCTTATATGACATATCACCCTCGAGTTGAACCGTGCTGAAGTCCAAAACATGGGAAGGGTCATCAACATACTTTCGGAGCATCGAAACATGGAATACTGGATGAATACTCGATAAAATGGGAGGCATAGCAAGCCTATAAGCCACCTCCCCAATCCTCTGAAGCACCTCAAATGGCCCAATGAACCTGGGACTCAGCTTCCCTCTCTTCCCGAATCTAATAACACCCTTCATGGGCGACACCTTCAGCAACACCTTATCCCCAACCATGAAGGACACATCTCGGAACTTCCGATCTGCATAACTCTTCTTCCGAGACTGCGTCGTGCAAAGCCGCTCCTGAACCAACTTTGCCTTACTCAAAGCATCCTGAACCAAGTCTGTGCCCAATAGCCTAGCCTCGCCCGGCTCAAACTAACCAACCGGAGATCTGCACCTCCTACCATATAAAGCTTCATATTGGGCCATCTGGATACTCGACTGATAGTTGTTATTATATGCAAACTCTGCTAGTGGTAGAAACTGATCCCACGAACCACCCAGGTCAATCACACAAGCACGCAACATATCCTCCAAAATCTGAATGGTACGCTCCGACTGCCCGTCGGTCTGAGGATGAAACGTTGTGCTCAACTCAACCTGAGTACCTAACTCTCTCTATACGGACCTCCAAAACTGAGATGTAAACTGAGTGCCTCTGTCGGAAATGATAGAAACCGGAACCCCATGCAATCGGACAATCTCCCTGATATAAATCTCAGCTAACCTCTCCGAAGAATACGTAGTACCAACAGGAATGAAGTGCACGGACTTGGTCAGCCGATCCACAATAACCCATATAGAATCAAACCTCCTCGAAGTCCGTGGGAGTCCAACTACGAAGTCCATGGTGATCCGCTCCCACTTCCACTCCGGAATATCAAACCTCTGAAGCAATCCACCTGGTCTCTGGTGCTCGACTTGACCTGCTGACAGTTGAGACACCGAGCCACAAACTCCACAATATCCTTCTTCATCCTCTTCCACTAATAATGCTGTCTCAAATCCTAATACATCTTTGCGGCACCCGGATGGATGGAATACCGCGAACTATGAGCCTCTGCTAGAATCAAATCTCGAAGCCCCTCTACATTGGGCACGCATATCCGGCCCTGCATCCTCATGACCCCATCGTCACCAGTAACCACATCCCTGGCATCACCGCGATGGACCCTGTCCTGAAGAACAAGAAAATATGGATCATCATACTGGCGTGCTCTAATATGATCATATAGAGAAGACCTTGAGGCTACACAAGCCAACACCCGCGGGGTATCTGATAGATCCAATCTCACCAACTGACCTGCTAAGGCCTGAACATCAAGGGCTAATGGCCGCTCTGCTACTGGAAGGTAAACTAAACTCCCCAAACTCTCTGCTCTGCGACTCAAGGCATCGGCCACTACATTGGCCTTCCCTGGATGATATAAGATAGTGAGGTCATAATCCTTGAGGAGCTCCAACCATCTCCTCTGACGCAAATTGAAGTCCTGCTGCCTCAGCAAATACTGCAAACTGCGATGATCAGTAAAAATCTCACACTGCACTCCATACAAATAATGCCGCCAAATCTTCAAGGCGTGAACAATGGCAGCTAACTCAAGATCGTGCACTTGATAATTCTTCTCGTGCACCTTCAACTGTCTGGACACGTAGGAAATCACCCTACCGTCCTGTATCAATACCGCTCCCAAGACAACTCTAGAAGCATCACAATAAACTGTGTAAGAACCCGAACCAGCAGGCAAAACTAGTACTGGAGCTGTAGTCAATGCTGACTTGAGCTTCTGAAAGCTCTCCTCACACTCCTCAGACCATCTGAATAGAGCACCCTTTTGGGTCAATCTGGTCAAAGGCGAAGCAATATAAGAGAATCCCTCTACAAAGTGACGGTAATAACCTTCCAAACCAAGGATACTCCTAATCTTTGTAGCTGAGGAAAGTCTGGGCCAACTCTGCACTGCCTCAATCTTCTTTGGATCAACCTAAATCCCCTCACTAGACACCACGTTCCCCAAGAAAGCTACCGAACCAAGCCAAAACTCACACTTGGAGAATTTCGCATAAAGCCTTTCCTCCCTCAACCTCTGTAACACAACTCTCAAATGATGAGCATGATTTTCTTGGCTACGAGAATAAACCAGGATGTCATCAATGAACACAATGACGAAGGAATCAAGATAAGGCTGAAACACGTTGTTCATCAATTGCATGAATGCGGCTGGGGCATTGGTCAGCCTAAACGACATAACCAAGAACTCATAATGACCATATCTGGTCCTGAAAGCAGTCTTTGGAATATCAGAATCCCGAATCCTCAACTGATGATACCTAGATCTCAAATCAATCTTGGAAAACACTCTGGCTCCTTGAAGCTGGTTAATAAATCATCAATGCGGGGCAAGGGATACCAGTTCTTCACCGTAACCCTATTCAACTGCCAATAGTGAATACACATACACATGGACCCATCCTTCTTCTTTACGAACAACACCGGTGCACCCCAAGGTGACACACTAGGCCGAATGAACCCCTTATCCAGGAGCTCCTGAAGCTGCTCCTTCAATTCCTTTAGCTCTGCTGGTGCCATACGATAGGGTGGAATAGAAATAGGCTGAGTGCCTGGCACCAGGTCAATACCAAAATCAATATCCCTGTCAGGTGGCATGCCTGGCAGGTCTGCAGGAAACACATCCGGAAAGTCACGGACCACAGGAACTGAGTCAATAGCGGGAGTCTCACCACTCACATCCCTCACAAAGCCCAAATAGGATAAACACCCTTTCTCAACCATGCGCTGAGCCTTTAGGTAAGAAATCACCCTGCTAGGCATATACTCGGAAGAACCTCTCCACTCAACCCTCGGACACCCCGTCATAGCTAAGGTCACAGTCTTAGCGTGAAAATCAAGAATAACATGGCACGAAGATAACCAATCCATGCCCAATATCACGTAAAAATCGACCATGTTGAGTAACAGTAGGTCCACTCGGGTCTCCAGGCCCTCAATAGATATAATGCACGACCAATACACACGGTCCACAATAACAGTATCGCCCACCGGAGTCAACACATGAACAAAGGTGACTAAAGACTCGCGGGGCACACCCAGAAAATTGGCAAAATACGAAGAAACATAGGAATATGTAGAACCATGGTCAAATAAAGCCAAGGCATCACGGCAACAAATTGAAACAATACCTGCGATCACGGTATCTGAGGCCATAGCATCCGGCCTGGCTGGAAATGCATACATGCGAGCCTGACCTCCCCCTACTCGACCTCCCCCTCTAGGGCGGCCTCTAGCCGACTGACCACCGCCCCTTGCTGCCTGGGCGGGTGGTGAAGTTATTGGAGCTGAAGTCGAGAGCTGGTCCCTCAGCTGAGAAGATCCACCGGAACGGCGGGGACACTTCCTCCACCTGTGCCCGAACTCTCCACACTCAAAACAACTCCCTGGAGCTGGAGGCGGGGACTGATAGAAACCCCTAGCACCTGTACGGCCACTGGAAGACTCCTGCATAGAAGAACCCTGAACTGGAGGTGCTCGAGCTACACTCTGAGGTGGGAGGGAACCAAATGAAGTGTGGCCTGACTGAGAATCACGGGACCCTGCCCCGAAGAAGCACCACTATATGCTGGACGGCCTGACTGAGGAGGCCTGAATGAACGGCCCCTACCCTGCTGAAACTTTCCCCTGAAGGGAGCACCACTGGAACTGCCCAAACCACGAGGCCTCTTGGTCTCCCTCTCCTCCCGCTCCTGGCGGCGAACAGACTCAATATCTCGAGCTATATCAACAACCTGCTCGAATGAAGCACCCGATACTCTCTCCCGAGTCATAAATAACCGAAGCTGATAAGAAAGACCATTTACAAACCTCCTCACCCTCTCCCTATCAGTAGGATAATCTCAGAAGCATGTCTAGCCAACTCGTAGAACCTCATCTCGTACTGAGTAACTGATAACTCTCCCTGGCGCAGCTGCTCAAACTACCTGCGCTGCTCCTCTCTGTGGGACTGAGGAACATACTTCTCCAAAAAGATCGTGGAGAACTACTGCCAGGTGAGAGGTGCTGAACCAACCGGCCTACGCCTCTCCAATGACTCCCACCAAGTAAGGGCAGCACCCGCAAACTGGAATGTAACAAATGAGACCCCACTAGTCTCCAAAATACCCGCGGTACGCAGTATCCTCTAGCACCTATCTAGAAATCCCTTGGCATCCTCGCCCTCTGAACCGCTGAAAGTCGGAGGCTGAAGTCTGTTGCATCTCTCCAACCTGTGTTGCTCGTCCTCAGGCATAGCAGGGACCACATAATCCTGAACCTGAGCAACTGGCTGAGCTGGGGCTACTCCCGGTGCCTGAATACCCTGTGCAGCCTGCTCAGGTGCCTGGGCAGCTAGAGTCTGATTGCCTCCCCCGACCTGAGTTGTGATGGCAGAAGAAGACATGGCAACGGCCTGAGCCAAACCGGTGCATACTGACAATATCTGAGACAGGGTCTCCTGAAGACCCGGAATAACCATAGGCAATGCGGGTGCCTGAGCCTGTCCCGCTGGGACACCATCGGCGGGAACCTGATCATGATCGATAGGGGGATCTTGAGGCACTGCCCTGGCTGTTGTGCAGGCTGGCCCCTACCTCTACCACGGCCTCGATCGCGGCCTCGACCTCTCGCTGGTCTAGCCGGTGACTGGTCACTCTGATCGGTGTGGCATGTCCTCACCATCTGTGAGAGAATGAAACAATGTAAGTTCAGATTTCAAGAATCAATAGATCAGCACGAAAGAGTTCAAGAAAGATAGAAATGTTTCCTAAAAGTTCGGCAACCTCTCGAAGATAAGTATAGACGTCTCCGTACCGATCCGCAAGACTCTACTAAACTTGCTCATGACCGTTGAGTCCTATGTAACCTAGGGCTCTGATACCAAACTGTCACGACCCCAAATCCTAACCGGTTGTGATGGCGCTTATCGTGAAACTAGGCTAGCCGATCACCGCATGTTCACAATTTCTTTTGAAAATCCCGTTCAAGTTTCAAGCATTTCATAAAAATATACAGAAAATTTCTTAATACAATAGGCCAATATGATACAATACTGCAATCCCCAAAACCCGGAGCCAACATGTCATGAGAATCTAGAAAAATAAGCAAAAATAAACTATTATAATACAAAACCTTCGAATCACAGCTAAATACAACAAGAAGGGACAACAGAGATGCTGCGAACGCTGAACAACTACCTTTATATCCCACAAATCCAGCTCCGCTGTGGAATAAAGACTAATGCTCGATATCTGCTCCTGAATCTGCACACAGAAGTGCAGGGAGTAATGTGAGCATTCCAACTCAGTAGTAATGAAAATAAATCAAGTCTAAGTAGCAAGGAAACACATAAAATCAATACCATCAACTCACAATATACACAACCTTACTTTCCAATAGTATAACATAGATATACGAAATCATCATGCCTTAAAATCAACTTCAGAAAAAGTCCTTTAAAGAATGCACATTTTAAACAACTTTAAAACAAAGGATTTGGTATGCAAATGAATGTATTAAAAATCATAAATAGCCTCAGGCAAAAACATGTTTCATAATCAGCCCCTCGGGCATGCCTCACAACCACTCAGCACCTCACAATCACTCAGCACCTCACAGTCACTCATGTCTCCCAATCACTCGTCACTCGGCACTCAGTGCGCTCACTGGGGGTGTGGACAGACTCGGTAGGGGCTCTTTCAGCCCAAACGATAATATCACTCAGCACCTCACCATCACTCTTGGCCCTCGGCCACACTCGGTGGAACCACTCAAAAGGCCCCTCGGGCGAATCAGTAAAACAGGGTACTCGACCCACAACATCATTTTTATGCTCATGTAGTTTAAATCAGGCTGAGTTTTCGAAAAACAGTACGCACAATGATGCTGAGTAAAATTATTAACAAATAGTGAGGAAAACAGCAGTAAAAAAAGCCCTCAAAGGGTCTAAAGCAGATCGGCACGAGGCCCCAAACACGGCTTATAGCCCAAACATTTCACAAATCTTTAGAACATAATTTAACATATGGTTTTGAGTAAATATGCAAATCATTAGTTGCCGCGGAGAGGACCTAGTCCAATCCGAAAATCAGTACGCGCCACATACTCGTCATCCGACATGTGCGCCTCTCTAAAAATCAGTGAGAAAATATGTAGTCCGGGGTTCCATACCCTCAGGACAAGATTTATAACCATTACTTACCTCTACCGGGCCGCGACACTAGTTCGCAATGCTCTTTCCCCTCGAATTGTCTCCCGATTGCTACGAATCTAGACAAAACCAGTTTAACATCATCAATATATAACCAAGGAACACAACCCAATCAAAAACTATCAAATTACATAAAAATCTCGAAATTTGGCCAAACCCGAGCCCTGGGCCCACGCCTCGGAATTCGATAATTTTTACATCACTAGAAACCTCATCCTTCCACGATTCTACTCATACCAAAATCATCAAAATAGGATCACAATTGCCTACGCAAAACCTCAAAAGAATTTCCAATTCTCCACCCCCTTCTTCCCAACCTTTTCCTACTCAAATCCTTAAATTTTCCAGCCTTATCCGAAAACAATAGCATAGGAACGATGTTAGCAACCAAAGAACTTAACTTTGCTTAAGAATCTTGAGTTTCCCTCTCCAAATCGCCTTCAAAGGACTCCTCCCACATGCAAAATGGTGAAAAATAAGAGAATTTTCGCTGAGGCCTTTATATATGTTCTGCCAGTCATTTCTGCTCCTGCGGACCATTAACCGCACCTGCGGCATCTCACTTAACGGGCCAATCCCGCGCCTGCATCCACTTCTCCGCACCTACGATCTCCCCTGGGGTATCTCAAATCTCGCACCTGCAGAGCCCAGTCCGCTCCTGCAGAACCGCACCTGCAGCTCCCTTTCCGCAAGTGCGAAAACACTAGCAACAGAACACGAGCCTTCGAAACATTATTCCAACTTAGTCGATCCTCATAGAATTATTCCAACTTAGTCGAGCCTTCGAAACACCAAAAAGAACACGAAAACACCAAAATTACATCAAATTCAAGCCTATGAACTTTGAAACTTCCAAATTTCGCCAACTACACCGAAACCAACCAAAATACCTCCGATTGACCTGAAATTTTGCAGACATATCCAAAATGACATTACGAACCTGTTCCAACTTCCTAAATTCCATCCCAACTCCGATAGCCTATTTTCCACTGCCGACCGGAAATCACCAAAAAACCAACTTTCGCCAATTCAAGCCTAATTCTACACCACGTCACAAAAATATTCTGAACACACTCCTAAGTCCCAAATCACCTAACGAAGCTATCCGAGCCATAAAATCCGCATTCCGAGGTCGTTTACCAATAAGTCAACTCTCAGTTGACTTTCTCAACTGTTAGGTTACTTTAAAAGGCTAAATGCCTAAACTCCCACCACAACCATTCCGGACCCAAACCAATTGACCCAACACATCAAAAATAGGATAGCGATATATAACAAATGCAGATATGGGGGAAACGGGGTAAATGGGAACGACCGGCCGGGTCGTTACAAATGCACAGCAAGTGTAGCATGAGTACAAAAACAATGCGTAATCAGTAAGTCGCCCGCCTAACCTCAGAGAGGTAGTGACGAGAGGTCGCATTAGACACTCACTAAGGGCCAGCAAATTAATTAACTGTGTAAGATGAACACGATAGGCATGTAAGGTAGTAAAACAAGATATATATAAGGCACTGAAATCCAAGTAAATGCTGGAAATAAACAACCAGTTACCACTTTCTCATTATTTTCCAAAATATCATAAATAAACAATTTCCTCTATACTTTCCCCCAATTACTTTATCACATCAAAATCATGAAGAAAAACATTTAACAATTTAGCATGCGCATACGGGATAAGGACAACCGGCCTGAGCCGTCATAATAATCAACTTTGTGCACTGCCGAGGATCAAACGACGCGTACCAAAAGTGCACCTTTCAATAAAATACTCATGTCTATGCACTGCCGAGGATCAAACGGCCCGTACCAAAAGTGCATCTCTCAATATAATAATCCTCTCTATGCACCCGAGGATCGAATGGCCCGTCCTATAAGTGCAGTTCTCAATATAATAATCATGTCTATGCACTGCCGAGGATCAAACGGCATGTATCAAAAGTGCATTTTAAATCCTCTTTGTGCACTGCCGAGGATCAAATGGCCCGTCCCATAAGTGCACCTCTCAATATAATAATCATGTATATGCACTGCCGAGGATCGAACAGCCCGTACCAAAAGTGCATTTTAAATCCGCCGTGGCGTACGGCCCGCTCCCATGAGAGCAGGGGAAATAACACCCTGCTCGCGGAATGTAAATTTGCAAAGCGATCACATGCAGACATGCACAATCAACAATCCACCCCGAATACGTCGGGAACAAAAATTCTCAAGTAAATGACCGATTTCTCTTTTGAAAACCACAAATAGTATTTAAATCCCTTTTTCGAAATTCACTTGCCGAGTTTATATAACGTTTAATAACACAACCCTATTCGGAACTACAACTTCCCGCGAAGGAAATAAGTTCTCTTTTTAAATGATTTAGAAAATAAAATCTAATTCTTCCATTAGTCATTAAATTATAATTTCGATTACATTAGCAGTCTAATAGCACAGACAAGACCACATGTACAACAGGTAAGGCATGCTAGTGGGTCCTAGGCTACCCGGACATGGCATAATAGTAGCTACGTAACCCCCGCAGATAGTAACACATACTTAATTAGTTCACCTAGGGGGAAAACTCCCACTCACAAAGTTAGAAAGGAGACTTACCTCGCTCCGAAATTCAAATATCGGTTTCCAAACCCTTCCGATGACTCCAACGGACACACAACGCTCTGAAACTACCACATAACAGCAAAGCAATGAAAATTTATCCTAATACTCACAACAAATTCAAATTATATACTTCCCCAACCCGCTCGGATAAATGACCAAAATGCCCTCGGCCCACGTGCCCGGAAATCCGAAATTCTTGAAGATACATACTACCCAAAGCTCTACTAGTTCAATCATACAATTTACTTTACATTCCATGCTCCAATTCGTGGCTAAATTCCAAATTTACATTTTCTAGGTTTCTTTATGATTTTCCAAATTCTCCTCAATTTCCCCTACCAAATCTATGTAATAATCTTGTATTAAATTCAAAAACGGGAAGAAATTACTTACCTTGCGATCCTTGACGAAATCCTCTCCTTGAAGCTCCTCCAAATCACCTATGGCATATGAAAAGGGATGAAGAAATGACCAAATTCTCGCTTAAAAACAATCTGCCCAGGCCCATTTCCACACCTGCGGTCCTACCTCCGCACCTGCGCTCCCGCAGGTGCGACCAAATCTCCCGCACCTGCGGCTTCCTCAACTCCAGCCCAAAATCGCAATTGCGCCCCTTTGTCCGCACCTGCGGCTTTGCAGGTGCGAAACTTCCATCGCACCTGCGGTCCCCAGCCAAGCCTGCCCACTCTCGCACCTGCGGCACCCAAGCCGCACCTGCGGCGCCCAAGCCGCACCTGCGGCCAAATCCTCGCAGGTGCGAATCACACCAGATTACAGCAATTCCAGTCTTCTTCAAACTCTCAACTTGATCCGTTAACCACCCGGAATCCACCCGAGGCCCCCGGGACCCCATCCAATTATACCAACCTGTTCCAAAACATAAAACTTTCTCGAGGCCTCAAATCACATCCAACAACATCGAAACCACGAATATCACCCAAATCCCAACTTTATGAACTTAGAAATTTCCAACTTCTACATCCGATGCCGAAACCTATCAAATCACGTCTGATTGACCTCAAAATTTGCGCACAAGTCATATTCAACATTACGGACCTGCTCCAACTTTCGAAATTTCATTTCGACCTCGATATCAAAACTTACACTTCCGGTCGGATCTCTCAAAAACCTTCAAATTTCTATCTTTAGCCAAATGACTTCAAAATGACCTACGGACATCCAAATTAACTTCTGATCGCGCTCCCAAATCCAGAATCACAACACGAAGCTATTCCTAGACTTGAAATCCCAAACGGACATCAAAACTCTTAAATGCACTTCAAGCCCAAATTTATTAATTTCTTCAAAAATGTTGACTTCCACAATATGCATCGAAACGTTCCCGGGTTATCCAAACCCGATCCGGACATACGCGTAAGTCCGAAATCATCATACAAACCTGCAGGAACCCTCAGATCCTGACTCGGAGGTCGTTTACTCAAAATTCCAATCTTAGTTGATTCTTCCAACTTAAGGCTTCTGAAATGGGAATTTTCTTTCCAAACCAACTCTAAACTTCCCGAATTCAATTCCGACCACACCTGCAAGTCATAACACCTGAAATGGAGTTGCTCACGACTTCAAACCGTTGAACGACGTGCTAGATCTCAAAACGACCGGTCGGGTCGTTACAAACTTTAATGCAAAATTATGGTTTTCCTTAGTTTTCCCATCCAAAGACAAAAATCAACCCCGGGCCCGCTTGGTCTAAACTCAAGGTTCGGACCAAAACCTGTATACCCATTATTCCTCGATCCCGGATATACAATTGATTTTGGAATCCGACCTCATTTCGAGGTCTAAATTCCCAAATTTCGAAATTCCTAAGTTCTACCAAAAAAATCCCAATATTTACCATGAAACTCTAGATTCTAGGTTGAAATCTTGTTAAAAGATGTTAAGGATTGAAAGGAATTAGTTAGAGATCACTTACCAATGATTTGGAGAAGTTTGGGTATTTGAAAAATCGCCTATGGAGGTTTAGGGTTTGAGAGAATTGAAAAATGGGTGAAAATCCCGTCTAAAATCTCACTTAAAAGGCTGCAGTTATCGCAGTTGCGATCAGGTGTTCGCAATTGCGAACCCTTTGAAATCCTGCTGCCTTCACATTTGCGACATCTGAAGGCCTTCTCATTTGCAGCCAAAACTCGCATTTGCAAGGATGGCCTTCCCATGCCTTCTTTGCATTTGCGACAAAGATGTCGCATTTCTCAGCTATGTTGACTTCGCAATTGCGAAACCTGATCTCGCAATTGCGATATCAGAGATCTGGTGACAGACACCAGATACACATCTGAGATTTCTAAGTTCTAATCACTCTGTAGCCTACCCGAAACTCACCAGAGTCTTCGAGGCTCCAAACCAACACATGCACGCAAGTATAAAAACAATATACGGACTTGCTCGTGCGATCAAATCATCAAAATAACATCAAAAACTACGAATTTAAACTCAAACTCATGATTTTCCTCAAGAACACTTCAACTTCACAATTTCTCAACCGGACGTCCGAATCACGTCAAATCAACTCAAATTCTCACCAAATTTCACAGATAAGACTTAAATATCATAACAAACTTGTACTGGGCTCCGAAACCAAAATACGGGCCCGATACCAAAGATTTCACACATTAGTTCATTTCTTTATTTCCTTAATAATCTAGCAAAACAATTTTCAAAAATTGATTTTTAAGACTAGGGACCTCGGAATTCAATTTTGGGCATACGCCTAAGTCCCATGTTTTACTGCGGACCTCTCGAGATTGTCGGAACACGGATCCGGGTCGGTTTGCTTAAAATGTTGACCAAAGTCGACAAAAACCAAATTTTAAATTCCAAAATTATTATTTCTCATATTTTCACATAAAAGCTTTCAAGTTTCAAGCCTGGACTGCACACGCAAATTGAGGCAACTAAAATTTATCTTTTTAAGGATAATGAGCCCAAAATAGTGTCTTAATTAATAAGATGACCCTTTGGGTCATCAGAATCCCGCCATATAATTAGAGTCAATACCATAATCCTCCCTTATTTCACCATAACAATCCACCCCTATTTCACTTGTTGCAGTGCGCAACCCGATCCCACCGTATCGATATAAATCCTCATTTATTCCTCTTTGTTCGGCGTGCAACCCGATCCATAAATAAACTAATAACATCAACAATCCAATACTCAATTTACAAAAATTTCTACAATCATAGGGTATGAGTACACGGCAATGAAGGAATCACGTAAAAAATCAAGGAACGCAACAAATATTACAAAAGCAACAGGACAAATGAAGCACAAGACAACTAAGGCGTGCAATTACGACAATTAAACAAGTAGCAGATAAGCACGGAGTCATGGAAGGAACGTAAAAATTAAGAGGTCACAAGACAATAAGGAAGGCAACAAATTTAACGAAAGCATATAAGTACAAAATATCAAGTAAGAAATACAAACTAATAACGTCTGTCATGACCCAATTTCCCCTCTGTAGGTATCGTGATGGTACCTAGTCTTAAGGACTGCATAAGCCTAACATCTTCTGAATAACAACAATAATAAAGTAACATCTAAAATTTCCTAATTTGAAATTCTCTATAAAATTTACAATTTTCCAAAATGGTAGTACAAGTCATAAGCTCTACAGAGTTTTGCTACAATTTTCTAAATACAAGTGTTGAAATAAAGGAAACAATGTGAATAGAAGCAGAAGGTGACTCTGAAGCCTACGAACACAGCAACAGTTTTACCTTGAGTCTCCACAACAGCAACCCGCACTGCTAGATAATGATCAACGGACTTCAAAATACCTGGATCTGCACAAAAATGTGCAGAAGTGTAGTATGAGTGCACCATAGTGGTACCCAGCAAGTATCAAGACTAACCTCAATGGAGTAGTGACGAGGAACAATAAAGACACCTACTGGACTAAACAACCGGAACAAATATGGGTATGGGAACAACAGAGTATGATATCTACATAAAGACTACGCAATATGGCTAACAATACAATAATTGCAATAAGAAAGGAAGACAACAAGTATCATCGGAATACCAAAATTATGAGATAGAAGGGTGAATGGAGACACATCCAATATCCGAAATCACATATACCAAAAGGACAAGTAATAACTCAACAACGATGACCATTTTCACATTAGGTTTTAGTCAATACACTCCACGAGGTTCCGAACCTCGGGCTAATCACAACTCACGGGTCTCAATACCTGAACCCTAACACTTGGCATCTTGTGCCCTCATTACACCTCATAACTGCACTGACAACTCACATGCCAAATAGAGTTATTCTCACATAGAAGGCAAGTAAACAAGGCATATATACTCAACAATAACAAGGAAGCCCCTAAATCCGATAAGAGTGCTTAACTACGTGTATGTTTGTGCAAGTGTCCTAACATAGTTCAAACCAGTTAGTAAGCATACGAAAAAGGAATGGACAACACGTAGAATGTTTTCTCACAACTTTCACAAGATAAGGCTCACACAAGTAAGCATACCACTACACAAATATCAACAACAAGAATGCCCCCAGGCCATCACAAGTCATCACAAAACAATCCCTGACACAGCCTACTTTGTCTCGCCACATGTGCGATAGTAAAGTAAATGCCCGCCTTGTCTCGCCACACGTGCATAATCATGTTTCCACCTTGTCTCGCCAGTTTCGCAACCCACATATATATATCCCGCCTTGTCATGCCGCCTATGAAAATATCAATAATAACAACAGCATGGCAGAAACCACGTGCAACCCCATATCAACAACTGCACAGCAGAAACCCCGTGCATCACAATAACAACAACCTCACGGCAGAAACCTTGTGCATCACCACAACAAGTACAGCAACAACAATGACAATAATACAGAGTACGGTAAGTAAATCAACTCAAGAACCTTCGATCACAAGAAATGGTAGAACTAGTTCACAAGGAATAACCATAATAAGGAATACTAGGTATAATTAGAACAACTCAACAGGGAAGAAAATAATATGCAACAATAGTCCCATAATGTACGGTTCAACAACCAAGAAACTAACACGAGTCAATTAATTCCAAATAAGGGCAAGTCCACTAAGTCATAGGATTTCTAAGCTTCTTTTTAGTTTGGAAAATTACGAGAGAGATACAGCCAATTCAAATAAAGGCACGCAGCGAGAAGATCACCATAACCTCAATTAAGGGATAACTACAACTTCAAATAAACATAAGCAGTTAGGGAAAAGATAACATGGCAATGAAAGAGATAACAGTTTCAATTAAGGCACATATGAATCAAGTAACAATAAGAGTGGATCATCAAGCAATTGATTCTAATTAAGCAGGTAAAGGTGAAACTAGTAATTAAGGAACGCAATCATAACATGAACTGCATATTCAATGAATACAAGGACTTAGGAACTCTAAGAGGCCAATTTCCACAAATAAGTTCGTGCACGTATTGGTCACCTCGTGTACACGGACTAAAATCAACATAGAAGACTCAAATCCTAAGGGGTATTTCCCCCACACAAGGTTAGGCAAGATACTTACCTCAAAAAAGATAAACCGATACCCTAAAATGAACTTCTTGGGTGAAATGACCTCCGGACGGCTCAAATCTAACCACACTAACTTCAAAGCACAAATAAAACTCATAAGAAACTATTCTGGATCATAAAGAATCAATCTTTATCAAAATCTAAAAATCGATCCAAAAGTCAACCTCTAGGCCCGTACCTCGAAACCCGACAAGTTTCACAAATACGAACACCCTTCGATACGAGTTCAACCATACTAAAATTATAAAATTCGATACCAATTCGTCCCACAAATCATGATTTTTCCTTTTGAAAACTTTCTTTAAAAAAAACCATTTTCCTCAACTCAAAACACAAATTAAATGATAAAAATAAAGATAAAACCATGGAATATATTAAATTCTAGGTGAAGAACACTTACCCAATCGATTTTCTTGAAAACCCCACAAAGAATCACTCAAAATCGAGCTCTACAAGTCAAAATATGATGAAAATGGCACTAACCCTCAATTTGGAAATCTTATATTCTGCCCAGGTGATTGTGCATCGTGAACGCGTAGTTGCGTTCGCGAAGAAAAAGTGAGGCTACCAGGAAGTGCTTCGTGAATGCGAAGACACGCTCGCGAACGCGGAGAATAAGAGACGGGAACTTGCACGAACGCATAAGGAAACATGCGAACAAGAAGAGTAATGACCACCAATTCTCAGGGCATGGTTTCTAATACGCGAACGCGGAATGGAGGACGCGAACACGATGAAGGAAACGTGCAGAGCTACGTGATCATGAGGCATACTACGTGAACGCGAAGAAGAAAATTGAGGCGGTCAGAAGAGATACTTGGGGAACGCAAAAGGAGCTTCACGATTGCGAAAGGAGCTTCGCGATCATGAAGAAGAACACCTGAACACAGAAACAGTAGTTCAAACATAGGAGAAATTGACTCGTAGAAAGCGCAGAACACTCCCGAGGCCCCCGGGACCCCATCTATAAACACGAACAAGTTATATAACCTAACATGGACTCGTTCAGGGTCTCAAATCACATCAAACGATGCTGAAAATACAAATCGCACCACGAATCGAACTTATGAACTTTAAATCTTCCAACTTTAAAAACTCACGCGAAACCTATCAAATCAACCCGGAATGACGTCAAATTTTGCAGACAATTCCCAAATGACATAACAGAGCTGTTCAAACTCTCGGAATCCCATTCCGACCCCGATACCACCAAAGTCAACTATTGGTCAAACCTCTCCACTTTCCAAACTTCAACTTTCGCCGAAATGCTTCAAATCACTCAACGGACCTCAAAATCCAGACGCACACCTAAATCCAAAATCAGCACATGAAGCTACTCAAGATCAATGTCACTCCCCAAAACCAAGGAGCGTGACCGTCGCTTAATCGAGTAAACCCGACTGAGCAAGCCTGTTAGGTTTCACTCTACCTAAACTAATTCATGAATAAATAGGAGATAAATTCTATCAACCATACTTTATAAATATTTCATTAACTTCCATTTTGTTTTCATTAGCAGTTTCAACCATAATATCCAGAATATTACAATTTTTGTAGATATGATGAAGAACATATTTTCAAAATACCAATATTTCTAGTTTAATTCCAATACCCGACACCACCCACAGCCTGTCTACGGAGCCTCTAAACACAACTGAAGAGAAATATGGAAATGCCGGCAACAAGGCTCCGGCTATACCTCAAATGAAAAGTACACGATAACCAAATGACGAGACCCCCCAAATGAAGTGGGGATCACCAAGTTAACTGGAAGGAACATACCGCTATTGTTGATCGCTACTGCCTACTGTGGAAACACCTGCATCCATTAAAGATGCAGTGCCCCCTGAAAAAGGGACGTTAGTACTGTCGAATAGTACTAGTATGTAAAGCTAAAAGTCATCTTTCAAAATAGAATAACCATACAAGAAAAGGGAATCCATATAAACAACAAACTACAATCAATTATATCTAAATGTACAATTGAAACATATTAATTTTTTAAAATACGAAAGTGTTACATATTTTTAGTTTGGGGAGATCTTTAGTACCGATAATGCCACAAGTCACGATATCACTGTTCACAATGCCACCGTACTGTTGGTACGGAGTCCGATCTCGACCCAATCGGCTAAGCCACCTTATTTGAAGGTGTAACAACAATCACATTTTGTATCACAATTTCCTACACGAATTACCACCATGTGTGCGGCATGGCATCCGATCGCGACCCGATCGGCTAAGCCGTCTCACCACAGTGCTGTGTGGTTCGACGTATCCACATTTACCAAAAATATCATCCCAATAAAGGGGAATAATTTCCACAATGCACCCTACACCAGCACGTGTAGTTTCGGGGTTAGGTTATTTCAACCTACCCTTCCTCGGTGACTATCGATCTCCCAAGAAGAATATTGTTATATGGATTTGCACACAAAGTTAACACATATACATATATAGTAATGTATTCATCCCACACTATTTCACATTGTTCAAATCTTTTATTAGCATTTTCAACCTCTCACAATAGCAATATTTCCTTGGCTCTCTAGGCCTTTCGCAAGTGTCATTATTCAAGTCACGATGGCCGCATTTTGTTTATATTTAATATTTTCACTTCAGTTAATTACAAGGATCTACACCAAATTCCAACATATAGAACATTCCAGAAATCATATACCTCAAGTGCGTTAATAATGGGACTTTAAGCACAAAGGACCAAAAATAGAGGCACACATCAAAGTCACGAACAAGCAGTACACCAATTATCCTTGAATTACTCTTTATGGATTATCATCAATGGGACATATTCAATTAAGTCATTAATTACAAGTAGGGGCGAATAGGACTATTGAGCGTATCGAGTTGTTCCTCACCTAACTGATATACTAGTTTTCATTTAGAATACGACTCAAAGACATACTGTTTTAATAAGCAACCATACTTTAAACCTCTATCTTTCGTCGCAAGCTCATTCGGAATAATCAAGTTTATAAGTTCATACAGGATGACCCGAAATGTAGAAATTAGAAATTTTGAGTTGATTATACTTAAACTTACGAAAAACATTACGGAATTTAGTTTGAGAGATAAAGTTTAGCCAACATACCTGGTTGAGCTTTCCTTAAGTTTCTACAATACACCAACACCTCTAGCAATAATAATCTATAAGGAGATAGCGAAAATCGATTAATAATTAGGAAGATTTCCCATGGTGTAACTCTCTTAGGAATTTCATCAAACACCTAACATGTGAAATAGATTACAAGGTCCGAAAATGGAAATTCCTTCTTCCCTCAACCAAGTTTAACAGGAACTACCCAAATTAGTTCATTAATATCACATACTATAACTTAGTGCCACATGCATGTCCTATTCCTAATATCCACAACATATTTGAACCCTTAATGTCTTGCATGCAAGTTCTGGAAATAGGACTTGCCCGGATGGAGGGCAATCTAGTGGCTATCTTCCTTGATTCTCTAAGACTTGAGCAAGATTTGGTTATTGGAAGGCTAGATTCCCTCTCTCTATCTATCTAAAATGCTCTCACCTCTCTCTAGATTTAGTATAAAATAGCCCCCAATGAAGCCCCAAAGCTTATTTATCAAAGTGGGTTCGGATATGAAAATTTCCAAAAATGACCCCCGAAGTCAATTATGTGGTGCAATTATTTTATAGCATAATTGATATATGGGAAGCATCTTGCAGCATAGTTATTATGAAATAGCATAATCGATAGCATAATCAACATGCGACAGCATAATATTTTGCCCGACTATGCTTCACTACGCGACGCGTATGCGGTCCGCGGTCATTTTGCGATCGCAAAATTGATCGCAAATCCAGCCTTTGGTAATTTGATCATAATGTTTTGTAGGAATTTTCAAATGATAAATGGTTTGAATATTTAGAAACTAGACTCGAAGAGCTTTCATTTGATAGGTTTTTCATCACATAAAACCTTATAAATATTTAGATATTCTTGTTCAAAGTGTGGACTTGTGAGAACTCATTTGGAATTTTAGCCTATTATGTAATTTTTCAATTTGACTTAGACTTAGGCCTCTCCTTGGACCCCACATTACTTATTATATGACTTATACACTTATTTAACTTATCCAATTAATTTACATCACACTTATAGCACATCAAATATTATAATTAGCCTACCTGGCACCCCGAAATCCTAAATTGCTTAGAAAAATTTTCTGGGGCCTTACATTCTCCCCAGCTTAGGATCATTCATCCTTGAATGAGAGGTAGGGTCCGCCCCAAACACCTAACATAACATATCATTTTTCTAACTTACCTCAAGTCCCTGTATTTTGACTAACTCCCTGTATTTTGACCAACTCCCAAATTTCAGAAATTTTGGCAGCATCTCCATTGTAACTAGGCCTATCCACCTGCCAGAGAACTGCCAAAATCATCCTAACAACACATCCACAACTCGACAAAGCATCGTAATGTATATATCCCTAACACTAATCTCAGCATTACAAGAACTACCTTATCATAATAATACATGAACATGGACTGCACATTTTTAAATCATAACACCTATAAGGTATCTTTCAATTCAAAACCAATTGTTATACAATCAAGAGAAAATATTTTCTTTCCACGACACTTTCGGCCTTCAAGGTGGCCTCTTAGACTTACAGACTTTTCCATAACACATTCACGGAAACAATCTCAACCCTCAAGCTTGTCTAACAAGGATGATAGCTAGATACCTCTCATACGCTAACTATCAATTAATTTCACCTTCAATAATTTCCACCGGAAGAAAACACAAAGGATCTATAACTACCTTCTTAGACATAGACATATGAAAACACAAAATACATGGGGAACAACTACGGGGAAACATCATACTCCTAGTGCAGCCTAATGGGAAATGCATTTATGTACCCTTCATTATCAATTCACATAACATCTTCAGGGGGGAATATTGGTAATAACCTATTCACCCTCCTAAATTCTAAATCTCTACGCGAACACCCACACTAAACCTTTGATTACCTTAAACAATTACTCTAAGATGTGCTATCATAAATTGACCATAAAATTACCTATCGAATATATGTGACCATATAGTGATGCTTCCCATTTGACATGTTTGGACCTTCAGTACCTAATAGATTTAATTCAATGAGGAACAACGAGTTAATTGGGACGGAATTACTTAGGAATCCATTAAGGTGCTGAGCAGAGTATTTCATGAGGTTATATGCTAAGAGAACGAAGATTACTACTAACAATGTTGACATTGTTAACCATTGTGACGACATCAATTATTAGACAAATGAAGCACAGAGGTAACTGGAAGCATCTAATCTCAACCCTTTACGAGTGAAACCATATAGCTAGGACATCTTGATATGGGGATGAAATCGTGTATTGGTTAGAGGGGTTTTAATGGTTAACATGATACTCGGGGGTGGGAGGGAAGACAAATAAAACTCCTATCCACCTAAGGAGGTGGAAAGCAAAGGGTATAAAAACTCCCTGCACATGACAATGACGTAGTCAATTATTCTAGAAGCCGAGTGCGCAAAGGCAACGGAGCCCAACGAGAAAGTATAAAATGATCATGGAAGGTTTGCAGATGTTCATAATGAGTTCTCCATAGACCTTGACTCGGGATGTATCTAGATGCTAATGAAAGACAGGAAAACATAAGAAGTAGGCATTGTGCTAGGATATCCCCCAAAGGTGCATTTAGTCTTGACGGAGAGCCTATTAAGGGTCCTTATGAGAAAGGAAGTGTCATAGTGACACATAGGAGGACATGTTCTCTCATAGTTATCGAACAAGTGTTGGGAAACTAGGTCAATGAATTCACTAACTGAGGAACACAATTAACACATGTTGTGGAGGTGTAAAGAGAAGATAAACATTTCTTATGCGCTGGACATGCTTCTGCTATATTAACTCCCAACTGCAATACAAGACCACGTCGCGGTCAATCACAATACTAGGAACAAAGTGAGCTACTTACTATGGGATGTCCCAAGCAGACATGGAAGTTATACTAAGATGGCGACACAAGATCTTCCTATTACGGGGATGTGAGGATCTCAACTCTCAGAGAGACTTTATTCACACGGCGACCATTTCGATTGACATGCACTCATATGATAGGTGTTAAGGCATGCTCTTATGCTATTAGACAGTGAGAAGGTTTCATGATGATATTCGCAAGAGAGTAGAGTGACTATTCAAACCATAGAAGCCATATACACCTGTGAGAATAAGAGTGACTTGAGAAGGATCGTAATACTGAGATGCTTTACATGGAACTTGACACCACATAGGTAAACCTTACGACGGTGCATGCATAGGAACAAGTCAACAGATGTTGTCCATCTAAATAAAAAGATTTTTGTGAGGGATTCCTCAAGTATTGCTCCTTCTTTAGAATTTGGGAAAGCAAGTAGGAAGTATTAATCCTAGAGTTAAAACTCAATTCAAGGACATAATTATAGAACTTAATCCCACAAGGGGATGTATATAAGAGAATTTGTGATAGAGTGGATTCACGAATAGTACGTCTCGTTCAAGGAGTAGGTGCATGCAATGTTTTGTGACTCAACATCTTATTGAGACCATGTTTATGAGAACTTCTTCAATATGGATGTACATATCCAACAAGAAAAAAAAAATTTGTTCAAAAGGATGTACTAAGGAGTGACTTACTTGGTGACTTTAGGTTGATAGGGCAATAACTTAATCTATGCCCCTCGAATCCACATCCCTAACATACGTTGATAACATACTGATATATTACATGATCTGGTGGTGCAGTGACATTACTAGGAACAAGGGTACTCCCTTTAGCAACAAGTTCTACCTATCGCTTCATTGCTCGATACATTCTCCTAACAAACTCTTGGGAAATCTCCCTCAGGTTCAATGGTGGGGTCATTCCCTCCTTACTGTTTCAAAGTCATGAATTACTCATCTTGAGATTAAGACATAGCGAGGAAATTGGCTCCCTATCTTGAGTTCTACCGCACGATCTGGAGTATCAAAGAAGGTTGAAATTCCTAAATGTCCAAGTAGCCTCCTAAATATAGATGTGGTCGACAACATACCGATAAGAAGGACTCTACTAGACACAGCTCCGAGACATCCTAGGACACTTTAAAACCTTAGGCTCTGATACCAAGTTTGTCAAGCCCCAAAACCAAGGAGCACGACCGGCGCTCAACCGAGTAAACCCGACGGAGCAAGCCTGTTAGGTTTTACTCTACCTAAACTAATTCATGAAAAAATAGTAGATAAATTATATCAACCATACTTTATAAATATTTTATTAACTTCCATTTTGTTTTCATTAGCAGTTTCAACCATAATATCCAGAATATTACAATTTTTGTAGATATGATGAAAAACATATTTTCCAAATACCAATATTTCTAGTTTAATCCAATACCTGACACCACCCACAACCTGTCTACTAAGCCTCTAAATACAACTGAAGAGAAATATGGAAATGCCGGCAACAAGGCTCCGACGATACCTCAAATGAAAAGTACACGATAACCAAATGGCGGGACCCCGAAATGAAGTGGGGATCGCCAAGTTAGCTGGAAGGAACATACTGCTATCACTGATCAGTGCCGCCTACTATGGAAACACCTGCATCCATTAAAGATGCAGTGCCCCCTGAAAAAGGGACGTTAGTACTGTCGAATAGTACTAGTATGTAAAGCTAAAAGTCATCTTTCAAAATAGAATAACCATACAAGAAAAGGAAAGCCATATAAACAACAAACTACAATCAATTATATCCAAATGTCCAATTGAAACATATAAATTTTTCATAATATGAAAGTGTTACATATTTTTAGTTTGGGGAGATCTTTAGTACCGATAATTCCACAAGTCACGATATCACTATTCACAATGCCACCGTACTCTTGGTATGGAGTCCAATCTCAGTCCGATCGGCTAAGCCACCTTATTTGAAGGTGTAACCACGATCACATTTTGTATCACAATTTCCAACACGAATTACCACCATTTGTGCGGCATGGCATCCGATCACGGCCCGATCGGCGAAGCCGTCTCACCACAGTGCTGTGTGGTTCGACGTATCCACATTTACCAACAATTTCATCCCAATAAAGGGGAATAATTTCCACAATGCACCCTACACCGGCACATGTAGTTTCAGGGTTAGGTTATTTCAACCTACCCTTCCTCGGTGACTATCGATCTCCCAAGAAGAATATTGTTATATGGATTTGCACACAAAGTTAACACATATACATATACAGTAATGTATTCATCTCAGACTATTTCACATTGTTCAAATCTTTTATTAGCAATTTCAACCTCTCACAATATCAATATTTCCTTGGCTCTCTAGTCCATTCACAAGTGTCATTATTCAAGGCACGATGGCCGCATTTTGTTTATATTCAATATTTTCAATTCGTTTAATTTCAAGGATCTCCACCAAATTCCAACATATAGAACATTCCAGAAATCATATACCTCAAGTGCTTTAATAATAGGACTTTAAGCACAAAGTACCAACAATAGAGGCACACATCAAAGTCACAAACAAGTAGTACACCAATTATCCTTGAATTACTCTTTATGGATTATCATCAATGGGACATATTAAATTAAGTCATTAAGTACAAGTAGGGGCGAATAGGAGTATTGAGCATATCGAGTTGTTCCTCACCTAATTTGTATACTAGTTTTCATTTAGAATACGACTCAAAGACATACTGTTTTAATAAGCAACCATACTTTAAACCTCTATCATTCCTCGCAAGCTCATTCGGAATAATTAAGTTTATAAGTTCATACAGGATGACCCGGAATGTAAAAATTAGAAATTTTGAACCAATTATACTTAAACTTACAAAAAACATTACGGAATTTTGTTCCGAGAGATAAAGTTTAGCCAACATACCTAGTGTGAACAACTATTTTTTGACCACACCGAAATTCTATACTATTTTGCTATAAATATTAAG